>JAGPOW010001296.1:8009220-8105353 GCA_030014935.1 Caiman crocodilus | reverse complement strand
GGAATGGTTTCATTTTGATGTGGTCTAATGGTTTTTTTGCTTTCTGTACCTGACCTTTTGTAAAATAAAGTTGTTAAAAAGTCAAAAGTCCTTCCTTCTTTCGTTCCTTCCTTCTTTGTAAAATCTTCTCATCACCTCCAACACCTTCTCCTGCTTTCCACCCTGGTGCCACCTTCCCATGCTGCTTTAAGCTCTCCTTTCATCGTCTTCACTCAGGCTGAAAAGTGTTGGGACCCCTCTTTGCTTCTCCCACCCAAGAAGCTTGTGCTAAGAACATTTTCTCTCTCACCTTTCTTTTAAACCAGGGTTCTAACTTACGCCTTGTTTTTTCTAGCTCTTCTCATACTGTCATCCTTCTGTGGCTTCCCTTTGATCTCCCTTCAGCAATGTAAACTGCTAGCTTTCTAAGTAGTGCATTCCTTCCATTCTTTTCTTCCTCCTCCCATGGTGCACATACATTGAAAATGTCTAATTCTGTTCCCTCAACTGATAATATTATCCATTGTAATCCGCCACTGATTAATTCTTCTATCGGCTTTGCTTTCAGCTCTGGCTTCTTGAATAATATTGCTTCTCCTGCTGCTTTGTTCCCATTTGTCCCTGACCACCAAGATGGTCCCTGTCTTCACCTTCTCTCAAAGTGTTCATAATCCCTCTCCCCTAGTCTACCACATTCTTGTAGGCAGATGATGCCTGCTCTTACTTGGTTCAACACTGGTTCAATCTATTCCTATCTTTTCCTTGTTAAAATACTCCTGGCATTAAGCAAAACGATTGTCAATGCCATATATGCTGTTTTCAAACTGTGTGCTCCTCTCCCTTTAAGGTTCTTGCATGCTACTGCTGAGGGTGGTCATCTCCTCTCCTCCCCTCACTTCTATTCTTGTAGCCTTTGCAAGGTGGAGAAGTGCTTTCACGTTTAGGAAGTCTTGCATATTCCTACCTTCTTGCTGTTTTTTGCCTTCTGGTCTCCACTCAAGGCTGAAGTCCAGAGGCATTAGCAGCAGAAAATGGCTCTCTGGCTCTTCCTCCAACTTACCTCCCTCATTATCAGGTTTCTTCTTCCTGGTTTTCAGCCCCTCTGCTTTCTTTCTTCTCCTGGCTTGTCTCTCTGATTCTTTTTCTTCCTCCATCTCCACTTCTGTTCTTGGTGGGGTGTCTTCTCCTCCTGTCTTAGCTGTTCGCTAGTCCTGCTTTCCTTTCCGTTCATCTCCTGTCTCCTCCTGCACTGCCTCAATCATAGACATTTGACCCCCATCCGTCTCCATTTCAGTCTCCTGCAGGGTTTCTTCCACCATTTCTACTTCAGTGTCCAACCCCTTTTCTCAGCTGCTCTTTCCCCCTGGGCTTTGGTGTCCCTCAAGGGGTCTGACTATGCTTGTAAAGGCATGATACAAGTGTCCCTCTTACAGTGCATTGAGGGGAAGGGGCGAATGGGAAGGGAGCTACCCTCCCCCCCTCCCCCGATATATTTTCCCTGTTGTAGCAGTGGCAGGTAGGGTGGGGAGAGGAAATTCAAGGCCAGCCTCCAATAATTATCTTATATACCTGGAACATTACAAAGCAATCAGGAATCATAGTAGAGATTATATCTTTTATTAGACCAACAAGATTTTTGCAAATTTTTCTTTAACTGCAACCTTTCGGGAACAAACACCCTTCAGCAGGCATTGGAGAAAAGACTGTAAAAGTTCTCCCGAGTAGAAATGAAAGTTCATATTTCATAGGATTTCACAGAGGAGTCAAGAGACAGAAAACTCCTCTGGGCAGTCAGTTCATAGCTGGTATGGAGTCTCTCACCTCTTGTGAGGCTCTGCGATGATGCAAATGACCTAGAAACAAAAGCAGGAGCAGTGTTTCAGGTGGTCACAGTTGCTTCCTATGAAATATGAACATCCATTGTTCAGAACTCCTTTGGAAGCATCACAGGACGGCACAGTAACCGCCCATACAGCGCTGTACATGTAGTTATTTTTAGCCTGTACTTCACTGTAGTAGCGTGCTATAACAAGGAAGTGCGCTGCTTCGGCAAGGTAGCTATTGGTCATGTGTAGACACCTATGGATGCTACTACAGTGATGTAGCATTATGTGTAGATGTGCCCAAAGCCACCTACTTCTTGCTGATGCTTAGAACCTTAGCTCAACACCCAAGTCCCGGCATGACTCACAAATGAGCCAGAGGCCTGCCAATTTCATTCTCAAACCAGATCTACAAGATCAGGCCTCACAGAAAAGATAGCTGGAAGGTGAGTGTCTGCTGCAGGGGGTGGATGTTCAGTGTTCATTCTTACAGCTGACAGCCCAGTGGAGAAGGTACTCCAATCTGTCGCAGACAAGAAAGCCATTTTCAAATCCTCTCACTTGCTCATTTGGAGCAGGAACTTAAATGCAGATGTCTGGTATCCCAAGAAAAAATGTGTCCTCATCAGTAGCCTGTAAAGTATTCGAAGAAAGGGGAGGAAGAAGAAGAGGAAGAGGATTGTTTCCTGTTCAAAGTATTCCTCTTTAAATACTTCTAAATGCACATACGTTTGTTGGGCTACAGCACTGGATCACAATGATGTTAGATTCAAAGCACCCTTTGGAAAAGGCCAGCTCTTAGATTTCACTCATTTTTGACTACGGAAAAATAATAGAGCAATTCTTCTGTTGCAAAGAATTCAGAAAGACCACAACAGGTCAGAATGTTTTTGACACTTTTGATTCACATTTGAAATCTCTGCATTTATCTCATGAATCGTGTCAATGTTTCCACATCTAGGAGTGCTAATATTGAGTGATACCCTTCTAAAGCTCTCATGTCACCCCAGTTGAGAATCATTGGGCTAGAGAAAGGTGGAAGAGGAAATAGTGGTAAAAGATTGATTTGGCAATTGGTGATTATGCCACTCACTTGGAATGTGGGAGTACCAGTTTGTAGTCTCTGCTCCCATGAACATCGAATTGTTTGTACTACTCAGCTCTCGTGGGCATATGTTTGGAAAAGAAAAGATTGAGGATGATTTGATAGAATTCCCCAAATTCATGAAGCATGATAATAAAGAGGATGGTGATAGACTACTCTCTGTCCACAGGGGACAGGACAAACAGCAATGATCTTACACTTCAACAAGAGCTATTTAGCTTGGATATTAGGACAAACTTCCAATGGGGGCATTTAAGCATTGGAACAAGATATGCACACACTGATGACTATTGCATGCTATCTGTTGGTCAGACAAAAGGTCATGAAATGCTTGTTGAGGCCAGCTGGATATTCCGGTATCTGAGTAACAATCTTGGTCTTCATAGCAAAAACAACACCATGAATGTATGTATTTTTCAGCTATTCCTTTCCAAAAGAAGGTATAACCACCACCTGCTCTGTGAGCTGCCCTTCTCTTGCACCTTTGGCCTCACTAAGTGACGCAATATCAATATCAAATAATGCAGTTCTCTGGCCACTACTGCTGTCCTTTGCTGCGGTTGGTCATTGTTAGAGTTGTACATTAGGCTGTGGATATTCCAGACTGCAAACCACATTACTTGTGATTTGGGCTGCAGATAGAGTGATCCCACCGGATGCAGCTTTCCAGTCAGGTGAAATAAGACAAACTATGTTATGGACACCTTTCTAGCTCCCTCCCCATATGGGGTGAGCAGAGTTGATCGTAAGTAGTCCTCCTTAGTCGTGATTGCAGCTGCAGAACTGTACACCTCTCTCAGTTCCAAATACAAAATGATCCTCATGCAATCATCACCTCTATATAGGTCCATGTGGGGGCTTCTGGTAATCACTAGCATCTGACCTTATCACTACTTGCCCATCTCTGTAGGACTTGCTGTTGAAGGAAGACACCTGTATATGTCTTATTTTAACCAGAGGATGCTGTTGCACTTCAGCAACTGCACAAAACTTCACAAGAAAGAAACCTTAATTTAATGTCATGGAAAACCTAGATGACTGGAGGTTTTTGGTCTGCTGCAGCCCTCAATCATCTTTGCAGCTATTGTGACATATTTTTTCTTCACCATTGAGGACTACTATTTTTGTTTTTGGAACCACAATGTGATCCAAGGCATTGGCCATTTCAAGCAAACTCACCTCACTATGGAGGCAGATAGATGAGAGAGATCAAGAGAAGCAGCTGTGACCTGACATCACCAGGATCGATTCCTTCTTCCTGGACCTGTTTGCTATGTTTGCAGTTGATCATACAGATCTCAGACCAGTCATCTCCAGAATCCACAGTGACTTCCCTATTTACTGGATAATTGTCATTTTTATATTGTGGGACTGCTGATAATGCCAATGACAGCAGGACAAGCTCCTGGTCTTCAGCAAGGAGAAGCTGTGATTCCCTGAGGTGGCTCCCCCTCTGATTGGGCAAGTCCATCATCAATGGCTTCCACATTGACTATAAATGGTGTCTGCAGGACATTATCTACTCAAGGAGTCCCCTAAATTGCCCCTTCAAACCCTCCCGCACAATTACCAGACTCAAAAGAAGAAACAGCAAGAACACCCTACAGCATGGAATAGGGAAAACTGAGGAGTCAATGCAAGTGCCAATTCTCTGTCACGATAAAGGACAGGGCAATAACTGCTCAGGAAATCCTAGAAAGAGGATTATGAACATTGCTACTGCAGGGATTGCTCTGAGGCTGGTAACTGACAGCTGATCTCTTTAAAGATACCCCAGTTTCAGCACTTCATGTTTGAGGCTCTGCATATTAACATGGTCAACAGGTCAACTCTGTTACCTTCCTTCACTAGCAGGTGAAGGAGTTCCCCTATGAAGTTGTTTAGCTACTGACTGGTCACACGGGATTTCCTTATTCCAGGGCTTTTCATGGGTCAGAAGCCTCTCAGCAGATTCTGCTGCACTTGCACCATCCCCAGCCCAGGGTGGGTAGGGAAAGCCCTGCATCAACTATTCTTCTCAGCACATGCAAATAGCCATGCGGGGGTTCCGCTTCCTGCTGCTGCCCGACTGATACCCTTCTTGGATATCAAAAGGTCAGCTACCCACTTCACAGTCGTCAGCTAAATGGCTGCAAAGCCATCTGCAAGACTCATGAGCTGGCGTGCAGAAATGACCTGTGTGATAAGAACTCCTCATGTGAAAAAGTGCTTTTCCTATTCTTGAGGCCACTGGAAAATGAATTGTAACATTCCCCGACAGAAATCAAAGTTTGAAAGGACATCCCAGCATACACAGTCAGGAGGAATACAAACTCCAGCATACACAGACAGGGCCTAACTCTTCTGTTGCCCCTGATGCACAACAGCTACTTGGTGTAAAGCCACACACCTGATTAACACTCAGATAAAAGCTTTGCCAGGGGAGGGTTGTGCTGTCTTCATGAAGTGTTATGGGTATTTTCTTTGTCCCTTTTTCTGGCCTGCTCTAGCCTGGTGCCTTTCATGACTAGAACAATGCCCAAGTGGTGCCAGTGGTCTCCCCAGCGAGCTGTGAGAGGGTAGGGGTGGCAGCCATGAGCATAGGGCTGACCCCAGGCTCTTCCTTGTTCTCCTTCCCCCATGCAGGCCCCCTATTTGTCTGAAGTGGCCATTGAGGTACCTCAAGAATAGAGGACAGTTGCACGCACCTAGTGCAACTGTCCCCACTACCATGAATGTTGTGTACCTCCCAAGGCTTGGGGGGGAGATGGGGGCATGGCGAGTTCCTGCAGGTGGTAGTGATGGCACCGGCAGTGGCATGTGAGTAGGGAGCTCCTGCAGGCAGCCACAGCGGTGTCAGCAGCAGTGGGGTAGGAGGGGTGCCAAGCGGTGAAAAACAGAGGACATAAAGGCGCCTGGTTTCATATCAATAGAGGACAGAGGACCAGGAAACCGGACAGTCCTCTATAAAACCAGACAAATGGCCACCCTAAGTTTGCCACCTCCCATCCTTCTCTGTTTTAGGGACTGCCTACAACTCCCACAGCTTTTTCCTGCCAGGGCCTCTCTTTGACTCTAGACCCCCTCATGTCCCTTCCCTCCATTCTGGGGTCCCACTCTGTCTCCTGCCTTGCCAGGGCCTCCATGTGGTTCCTCTTTCCCTCCTTCCCTCTCATAGTACAGCCTCTGTCACCCCTCCCCCCAACTTTATATTTCCATTTCCTCCTAGGCCTTTGTTTTTCCTTTTCCATCTCTGCTCTCCCCAATTCTGCTTCTGCATTAAGACATCCAAATTTCCTTTCAGCTGACTCCCCATCTCCCTCATTACCACCTCTCCCCAAAATCTTCCATTCCTTTGAGAGTCCCAAGCTCATCCCTGCTTTCTCCCATAGACTCTTCCTCCCACAAGTCCAGTGTTTTCCCTAAATCCATCATTCCCACACACACCTCTTTTCCAGAACCCTGTTCCTCCCAGTCCCACCATTTGCCCCCATTTCTTTCTACATCTGTTTATCCTCCTTTGAGTATCTGCTTACCTCTGGTTACATCTAAGCCCTCCTCCCCTAATCTTGCTCCCAACACCTCCATTCTCCTAGTTTCTCCCATTCTTTTGCTCTCTTCCTCTCCCAATCCTTTCTTTCTTTGTCATAATCCAGACTACAGATAGTTCCACCAAGAACCAAGGGACGTGGTCATCTCTGACACATATGGTAACTGAACCTGGTGGTACCTAAACCACCTGGTACTCTGGAAGCCTTGATTTTTTTCTGAATTAGACTTCTCTGGTTGTCTGCTCAGTATCAAAATTGGCAGGTTTCTGGCCATTGATACCTTGAATATTCCTGGAATGTTAGGAACTGATTTGATGTGGCATTCAGCAATTACTGCATTAGACAGAAATATGTAACAGGATAATGCAGGCCTCACTTTGCACAGCCAGTCGTATCCAAGAAGGGCCATCAAGTTAACCTCATCCTTTTTAGAATGAGGTTGACTACCAAAGCAAGTGCATTTTAGTAATTTAATGTATACATATTTCCCTCATGTTTGGAGTATTTCATCTTATTACCATGATAATCTGTTACTCTACTGTGGGTGCATCTACACAAGACACCTGAATGCACAGTGGATTGTTCCACTGCTCATTAGCATGTCACAGCAAAAACCGTGCTGTGATAGCCAAAAATAGAGGGATTAATAAGCAATAAATATGTGCTTCTTGGAGGCATTTGGAATTTTTCCCTAATGTAAAGCTTGTAAGTTTGTAACCCACAAATGTAACTTTTCTGTCTTAAGTTTAACCAAAATGATAAAACTAACTGTTTGTGGAACTGACTGGGCCCCAAAAGCGAAGCTGTAGCTGCAAGATTAGCTGACCTAATGGTTTTTGTTCAGCGTTCAGCCTTGACAATAAGAACTGGAGCCAACCGCCTGGCACACCCAACACATTCCAGGAAAGTACGTCTCAAGAAAGCATATTCAGGAAAATCTAAAAGGGTTGAGTAATGTCAATTTCAAACCTAAAGGTGCTGCATTGTAATTTGCTTATTGGATAAATCCAAGTCTGAGTAGTAACCTTTTATGATCATTTTTAACACCTTTCAATCCCATAGGGTAACAGCTATAGGGCAAGATTGTGAGTGGCTCTAAAGCCAACAAATTAGCATAAGACTAGGTATAAAAAGCACGTGCGTGAGGTGCCCAGCAGTAAGGAGGGAACAGAATGGTCATTGTTGTTCTAAGCCTAGACTCTCGACTGCCGGGGTGAGGGAGAATTGGATCCTGGTCAAGGGACCTTCCCTGGTAATCCCTCCGACAGCGTTGATCAAGGATGCCTGACTTTGCTGGAATCACTTTGTGTGCACCTGGCATTGAGGGACTATCGATAAGTTGCCAACCCATGTCTGTCTGTCTGTTGTTTTGAACAGCCCAGTGGCTGATACCCTTGCGGTGCCCAGTTGGCTTGCAACAGGTTGATCCACCTATCTGTTATTGTTTACTATTAGCTCTTTAATACTGCATTATCTGCTTGTCACATTTATCTTTCTGTTAACTGTTGTGTGTGTAAGCTACAATAAATTTGCCTTTGCTTTACTCCCAACTCTCCCTCCTCAATCCCGAACCAAACAGTCCAGTGGCTGATACAGTTGCAGCACCCAGTCAGCCTACAACTAAATTGTCACAGCACCCAGCTGGCCTGTGACACCGTGCCAATATGTTAATGCGCAGTAGAATAGTACTGTGCATTAAGCATCACAAAAAAATTGCCTTTGCTACTACACATCAGCACAGCTACTGCAGCTTTATCTAATACCTCATATTAAAGGTACTAAACTTAATGTGCAGTAGCAAAGGTACATTAATGAACATGTAGACACACCCTGCAAGGTTTAAAGACCACTTCCTTAGTTCTTTTAATTTAAAAAAGATATATTTAAACATTCGTTTTGGTATTTGCTTGCTTTTGTGACTGACTTTTAGAAACTATCTTGCATGATTGGATGAATTTAATATTTGTTACCTCAAATCATTGAAAGTGCTGGTCCTAGTTCCATAAGTATCCATATTATCAGAGTTTTGGTTCCAGAAATATTCAGTGGTAACCAACTGGAAAAACTATGGGAAGATACAGCAATCCAGACAAATAATTCTGTTAATCAGAGGACTTTATTTCAAAGCATATGGAAGAGGGGAAAAAAAAGGATGATACCAAAAATGCCACTGATTTCCCTTTGTGGTTAGAAGTGTGACATTTCTGAAACAGCTGCTTTTTCCAGGTTGTCAGAGGAAATAAGGAATCAATATCAGATTTTCACAGCTTTAATTTGTACTAGTGGGAAAAGAAAAAAGAATAGTTAAAACCTAAAGATTTTTTTTTTCAAGTACAAATATATTTTCTCTCCAAGATGATAGCTCAGTAAAGAGGCATTTCTTGCCAGAAATGTGATTTTCAGGAGTCTAGTTTTACAAAAACTTTCTCAGAAATACCTGCCCGTGGTTACTCAAAAGTTGGAGGATTTGTGGACCTATTTTCACAGGATCTGCTTTGTCAGGAACAACAGAGTTCCTGATTTTCAGGTAGTAAAGATAAAACACAAGTAGTCCCCTAGATTTTCTGAAGCGTTGGCAAAGAATAGACAATCCTGATTGACACAATGTCTAAAATTACTCATCCCCTATCTATTTTTCCAATTTAATATGCCCTCTCCACAAACAGGCAAAACTTTTCTCTCCCTAGTTAAGCTTAGCTGTGGTCTCTGGCTTTCTGTTACCTCTTCCTGCCTCCTCCCCAGTTTCAAGTGGAAGCTTCTTTGCAGGGTGTATGGTAGACTGCAACGTTGTATTCATCTGAAAAAGAAAAGAAAGATAACATTCATATTCCTGTGAGGAATCACTCCATTGCCAGTGCATGCACACCCATGATAATATGCATGCCAGGTTCCTAAGTAGCTATATGGTCTTCCCTGTTGTCAAGGCACCAATGTCTGTGGCTCTCCAGTGCCCAATGTTTGCCATGAGTGTACTGGCAATATATAGAAGGAAGGACAATCAGTGAGCAGGGAAATTGTTTCTGACATGCAGTTTGGATAGCAGAAGGCACATTCATAGGGAGCAGACTCAATGTGCCTCTCCACACAGGCTCTGGACATGTCTAATTATCTGGTAAGAGAGCGCTCATGGTATTTATTCTGGATCTGGAAAAGAACATGGAACTTTATGGTGTATTTGCATCATGTAAGCCACAGATACTTTGTGATACAGGCTACAACCAAAGCTACTTAGTCCCGAACTACTATGGCAGTAATAGGGTGGATGAGTAAGGCATGTCAGATAAGGCAAGACAAAAGTGTTGACCTTGGTGGCTCACTCACTTTTGCTTTAAGGCTGGACCTGTGATAAGAGGGAAAAGGCCCATGACTGAACAAGGTAAAGGCGGAGCAACTAGTAGGGAAGGTAATTATAGCGGTATCAGTTTCCCTCCTGGCTTGTGTTAATCAGGCAGTGAACAAGTTGAGGAATTCTCAGTGTCTCTCCTTCAGTTCGTGCAATTGCAATACTCGTGTGCTTTTTACCTATGTCTGCTAAGAACTAAAACCTGATCAAAAGCAGATCTGTAAAGAGGAACCTGCATTAGATAGGGCAATTATGCATATTTTACATTTAATCAGCCACCTGCCACCCTCTAGCTAAGACTGGGATTAGTAGTTTGATTCAAAGGGTATTTATTCAGCCCGACCAGGCCTCCTACCTGTGTCATAATAATCATAGATTTGCACAGAAGCTGGCTGGATATTAGATATAGGAAGGCTTTGTTCAATGCTGAAAGAGAAACTGATTTTCTTCTGGGAAACCTGGGAGCAGGAGAGAAAAAACATATCACACTTTGTTTCTTATAATATGCACTTCACGGAATGAGGCAGCACAAACACATTTCCAAACCGGTAAAGGATACACATTATAACTCTTCACCTTTCCAATTCTCCTAGGCTCATAAGATTGTTAATAAGCCAGTTAAATAGCTAAAGAAATCAGTTGCTAGCTACATCTTGTGGTGAAACAACCAAGTCCTGTTGCTTTTTCCTCATCTCCAGGTTCCATTCTTTTTGCCCTGTTGAAGGCCTTGACTAGGTCTTGATTATTGAACCTCTGCATTTCTCCTTCTTCCCCCTGCAGCCGCTCCAAGAAGTCACTGCCAGTCATCTTGCTCTTCCCAGGCTGGTTCTAACCAGGTCAGCACACTCCTTTCATCTCATCATTGGCTTCTTCTCACCCCACTAGATTTAAGATCCTTGGCCTCCCCCCTAATTCTTTCCTCAGTTTCCTGAGGAACTGTTTTGGTGTGCTTAGGCTGCATCTGCTTCTCTCTCAGATCTGAGGAAGTGCACTCTGCGCCCAAAAGCTGTTCTAACATCTCTTCTAGCTAATGAAATTGGTCCAGTAGAAGATATTACCTAACAAATCTTGCTTTTCACTGTAAAGCACTTAGAGGCATAAGGCTAAAAAGCACTATATAAAATGCAATGTATTACCATTTCTCCTGTCCCTTTCCTCCTCTTGCTATATTAACATCAATTACATTTTAACCAATGTTAACCCATTCCCTGTGTTCTTTATTACCATATTTTCTTGCATGCACCATGTTACCATACAAGATATACACCTTGCTGATGAAAGGCAGGATGAAAGGAAAAAAAAAAGATCCATTCTGGAAAACACTTGTAAGTTCCAGTAAGTAACTGAGTAGCTGTGGCCCAGCTTGCTGATTGTATAGCTCCCTGTGAAGCAAGTGTAGTATGACCTTTACCTCCTCCCCTCTCCTTCCCAGAAGGTTTATGCTGCAGGAACTTCTATAACTGTATTTCCTTGCTTATACTGTGCATCCCAGTTTCCAGCAGCTGATTTTAGAAAGAAGATAAAGTTTGTTGCAGGTGATGCTGGGAGGAGGAGGGGAGGGTGCTCCTCTAATAGATTTGGGATAGGATCATATCCATCCTCAGCACATCAAATCCCTGTATATAAAACAATGAATGACACTGGACCTGTAAAGCAACTGGAGATCTTTTGATGAAAAGTGCTACTTAAGCACATTTACTCAAATCCAAGACAGAGGTTTTCTCCCACTCAACACTTGGGGGGGCTCTCATCTTAGATCCGAGTGCAAGCATGGAGATGTAATGGCTGCAGCTGTGGCTGTAGCCGCAATGCTAAGCCTGGGATCAGAGTCTCAGCTGCTGCCCACCTCTACCACCTGCTCCCTGCAGCCCCGGCTCCTCAAGCTTTTGTTCCCCATTGCTTCTGCTCTCCTCCCCCATTTGCTACTACCACTTGCCCTCCTATTGCAGCTCTAGCCTCAGGCAGAGAGCACAGAGCACAAGCTGCTTCTGCCCCCCTCCACAACCTACTCAATGGTGGTGGAAGCTCTAGTCTGAGCTCCATGGGTGGGGCTGGAGCTGCGGCCACCACAACAGCTGCTGTGTGGCCGGGGGGCAGGGGGTGTCAGAGGCAGCCTGTGCTCTCTGCTCCTTGCCCCAGGCTGCAGCTGGGTCCCAGCTGGAGCTGTGACAGCAAGGTAAGTGGAGGCGGCAGCAGAACAGGATGGGAGGGAAGTGGCATGGTTGCAAAGAGCAGTGGGAAGGCAGCACAGGGGCAGATAAGGGGGCGGAGGAAGGCGAGGGGGTCAAGTGTCAGAGGGGGCATGGTGCCTGGCAGTGTAGACATCATGGAGAGGGGCAAGTGTCAGGAGGTGTGGGGTGGTAGCAAGTGCAGGGGAAGCAGGTGGCAGGGAGCACAGACACTGCGGGAGGGGCAAGCATGAGGTGCAGAGTCACCAGGCTGGTGGGGAAGCAGGCAGCTGTGGTACAAGTGGTGCAGAGGATAGACAGCACGGAGCAGGGGTCATGCCACTCGACTCCTCTGCCACCTGTTCCTCCCACCACCTTCCCCTGCTTGCCCTGCTGCAGTGGAGGGAGGGGATGAATTTAAGATGACCCCCTGATAATTAGATTCCATCCATGGCATATCATAACAATTTGATAAATTTTCTATGTCTAGACTCTAATTATTGGGGGTTTGTCTTAAATTCAATGTCATGTTGGAGTCTGGTAAATACAGTAGATCTCATTGTAATTATCAGTAGTAGTAGCAGCAGCCAACATATTTAGATTATAATCTCTGGGACAGGAAGTGAGGTTTATCTATATTTGCAAAATGCTGTGTAAGCGTGTAGCTCTCTGGTAAAGATTAATAATGAATTCGCAACTCTCTCTTTCCAGGAAACAGGGGACCTGTTTGGGGCCAATCTCGCCATGGCCTGCCCACCTGTTTCTGGGCTAAGTGCCTGCATCTCCCCTGCCACACCTTGTTAGCGTAATTAATAAGTAGATGTTAATAAAGCGGGAGGCTGCCCATTTCCTGCCTCGATTCCAGGGGACGCTATCTGCGGCTCCATGCCTTCCCTACACCGCAGTCCAAGCCTTGCTGATGGCATCACGATGGTCTCACTACCACTGACCCCCACACTGGGCCCCAGAACCCTACTACTGAACCCACCTGGATTCCTCTCCGCAGGTGGACTCTTCTGCTGTCACACCGGGCACCATAGCTCCCTAAACTGACCCCCCTTCAGGTGTGATCCCCCTAACGGGACCTTCGGCTACTAGTGCTGGCCCACCTCCAGACCAGTTGGGACCCAGGCCCTTGGCTCTTGGGTGCTCCTCATGGTGGGCCCCTGGCCCTTCGACCCTTCTGGCCCTGGCCCCAGCATGGACTAGTCAGGGAGACTTCAGACAGGCCTGAGTCTATGGCCCTTATCCCACTCCCCGAGGCCCTGTAACAAAGGGATCCACCCTCTGGGTCCTCCAACAAAGGGGTAACCCACCTGGTGGTGGGGGCTAGGGGTTAAGGCACCCCGACCCACGTTTCACCAGGGTGGTCACTGGCCTGGCATTTCCTGGGGGCTCCCGCACCACTGGGAGCTCCACCAGGCCACCTGCTCCTGGCAGGATACAGTTTTAGGTTGTACCCAGGACCAGGAGCCTCCTGACCATCCCCTACAGCTCCTCCCTTACCTCCAGAATGAGATCTGCAGCCCTCCGGCCAGGTGGGGTTGTTGCCTGGCCTCTCACAGCAGACCTGCCCTATTTATATGGGCAGCTCCAGATCCAAAATGACGGCCCTCATCAGGCACCTGGTGGCTGCCAGCTCCAGGCCCTTATAGTGGCAGCACACACAGTGCCCTGCCACAAGGACACTTCGTGGTAACTGTATTCCTATTCACCTGCATTACACTGTACTTATTTCAGTTTCCCCAGATCACAACGGAATAGGGATAACCTAGTGGTCTGCCTAGATTCCTGAAGCAGCCTGCCTTACCAATTATAGGGTGGCAATAACACCTTTAAGCCTCTCGGTAAGGAATGATGAAGATTGGTGTGTTGCTGATCAGCTCACAGCTAGTTCGTTCTTTTATTTGGGAGTCTGCTTTATTTCCAAATTTAACAAACATTGGAGATGAACGGCATGGCCCATCTTTCTCCAAGCTTACCTTCTCCAAGTAGCAGACGACATGGTCATTCTTGGTCTCTACGTGCATCACCACAGGACTATTTTGAAGCTTTAAACAAGGAAAATGATTCTGATTTTAAACAGAAGAGAAATTCCCAAACCTATACTAACGAGTTCCTTGTAGTAGGCACATTCTTATAGGGCCGCAGTGACATCTCGTGGCTAAGACAGGTAATACAAAAGGCTGAGAAATGTGATGGGCTAGATCCAATGAAACACAGAACAGTGCAAAATTCACAATTTTCTGCATTTTGTTCTGAACTTAAAATAAGGTCCACACTGGCAGAAAATACTAACTAAATTACCAGTTTTTCCTTAGTCCAGCCTGACGTAGTCTCCTGTGGAATGCATTCTTTTTTTTCAAAAATAGGTAATGGTTTGGGGGCAAATAGCTGTACAATCAAAACATGTACAAATACAAGTTTTCAGTGTAAAAGTATGCCCCTTTTCTAACTGAAATGATAAGAAAAATGGGTAGGATGCAGAATAGTTTAAAAAGTTTCTGTGCAACAGTCTGATTTAAAAAGGTAGCACTTTCACAGGGCTCCAGACCAACGATCCTCAAGCAGGGAGGTATGGCACTCTGGGGTGCTGTAATATCCCTTTAAGGGTGCCACTGTGTGCCATGCAATGTTGGCATTGTTCAGTAGTGCAAATATCGCATATTTCATTGAAACTGTTTCGCATACATAAGGGCATTGTCTAATGAAACAATAGCCAGGCAGAGATGCAGGAAAATAGACATGAGATATGGTGCCTAAGATTGGAGCCATAATTATCCATGCCTTACTTCATCCAATGAACAGCTACCAACAGATAATGCAGTGGATGGTCATATGTCCAGCTGCTTAAAACTGAATTCACCACCTGGTTCAGCTCCTCAGCTTGGTAACAGGACCCCTTTTCTTCTCCAGCCCAAGCTATAGTATCCCATAACCCAGTGTTTCTCAACCTGTGGGTAGTGACCCAAAAGTGGGTCACAAGAATATATGAAAGGGTCAGAAACAAACTTTAAAAATGAATTTTCCTTTAAAGGAGAAAAATGTGGGAAACCGTGGCTTTTCCCTTGCAGGCTAGCAGAGTTCCTGCCTGTGAAGGGCTGCTTTGGGGTCCCCATGCCCCACATACACCCCTCCTGCCCCACACACTGGGGAGCTAGAGCCTGGGGGCAGTCGGCCAGGAATGAGTAGCACTGGGTCAGGATGGTTATTGATGTTTACAAATAGATCCTGGTACAAAAAAGGTTGAGTGCCACTGCCATAACCAATTTTGCTCCTATTCACCCCATGCTCCTGTCATTTACCTTCTGCAGGGATGATTTAACAGGTACAAAGCCTGAGAGCATCTTCACATCAATAATGGCCATGTTGGATTCACTCCGCTTCCCAGAATAACTGAAACGAGAGATGCCCCATTAGTTTGGTTCATGAGGTAGAAACACAATGACCCTTTCAACATGTGAAATCTCCCCATTCAGCTATATTGGAGGATGGTCAGATCAGCAACAGTCCCACTTGTCTTACTGCAACTACAAACCAATAACGCACTAACTGGTTTTTCTTAACTCCCTTTCCTGACACTTTACCCCAGCAGCTGGGATGATGAGGGAGGTTACCTGGCCGAGATGACAAGGTCAAACTTTGGTGGGAAGTTGCTTGTGCAGGAAGCATTTGTTGGCTGTGCAGAGAGAGAAAACCCAGAGTTCTCCCCAGACACGTGGATGTTGTACCTTAGTGTTGTCTAGAAGAGATAAAATGTGTCAGGCAGCAAAAGAAGGGAGTTCTGCTGAGCTATCAGCTGAAGGTGCTGAGGATCAGGGTGCTGGGCACTAGTTTACCTGCATGTAGACACAGCCGTTGCCATTCACTTCCACCCTGTACTCCCCTGGGACACTGGGCAGGGAAGTCTGCTGCAGCAGGAAGCGGTTTTTATCGTGCACCTGGAAGACCTTGTTTGAAAGATTCTCGGACTTGATCTCAACTGTGTTTTGACCATCCTTGGAGAAGGTGAGATGCGCGTACTTGGCTAGAGCTTGGATAGCAACAACGGTGTCCTGAAAAGTACAACATGATCAGAAACAGACTCAGCTGGGATATGATGCATGAGATTAACACAGCTCATATACACTCCAAGGGTACTATTATCTCCCCCAGCTAAAACAGAAAGAAAAGGGGGGCTTTATGGCTTGAATTATCTCAGGACACCTACTACTATTGTCTGCCACTATTGTGTGAATGTGGGCCAAATATTATTTAATCAGCTTTAAAGAATGCAAAAAAGACTTCTATGCATAAGAGTCTGACATGTCTTGACAATTAAAGACAAGTACAAGAGCACAATATACCCAACAGCATTAAAAGCAAATATTTAAAGAGGTAATTGTAACTCAGTTCAGCCAAATGATGACTCAGTGTTTTAAAGAGCTATCCAACCCTGTCATCTCTAAAAACATACCTTTTAACCTCTCCAGTACCCTGTCAAGTAAATTATTTTAGGTCACCAGATCTAGGTTATTTTTGATACAAGGGAGAAGTGAGTTCCAGGGTCTTACTCTTCTCATCAGAAATGCTCAGCAGAAATACCCATAATATATAGGAAAGGGATCTAGCTGGAAGACTGTTTTCAGGGTCTGTTCCTTCTAACGTGAGGGAAAAGTCACCTGGGAGGAGGAGAAGCCCCCATATGAATTCTGTTGTTTGACGACCCAATGCACAATCTGAGACAAGTATGACAAGTCCTTTGGAGTCACATTGGACTGGTTGAGCCATGTCAGCAGCACATAGCAGGTCAGTTCAATCTCGGCAGAGGAGGCACGCAAGAAGGGGGAGTTGTCTGTTGGTGGCTTCTTTTCCAGCTCCCAATACATTAAGCCACCTGGGAACAGAATAGGAATGGTTGGGAACAGAATAGGGATGGTAAGGAGCCTAAAGAATGAACAAGTGATTCCCTTACTATTTTATCATGTGGGGTAGTACAGTCCACTGGCTACCACTTGTCTTTTGCCTGGGACTAGCCAGTTTGGGAACTTCTAGGCTCATTTCTGAATGACAAGGGTTCAGAAGTTTCCTTCAGCAAGACAGGATGCATCTACATGAGACAATTACTGAGGAATTGCCTGTTTAGCTCCACAGTAAATGTCTTGGCATCTACACGTACAGCCCTATTAGGTCTCAGGAAACTAATAGACTACACAGCAGGATAGTACTTATAAATACAAGTACTATTCTGCTGCAGAGATTTTTACTCTGCAGTAATGCATGTGTAGATGTTGATGTGGCTGGGTGAGGCACAAGGGTATTACAGTGCGGAGACCCTTGTGCCCCAGCCAGACTCTCTGCAGCATGTTAAGCTGAGGCAAAGCAGCCTCAGGCTGACAGGCTGGCCCCCTGTATTCCACGCCAGCAGGGCTGCTCTAACCTAGTTCAATGTGCTACGGTTCCAGGTGCACGTGTAAACACAGTGCCCGGGAGCAATAAACTCTGGTGTGATAAGCATTAATATGTGCTCTCAAAGCTGTAGATGGGGGAAATGCAAACAGAAGTCAATCAAAAGAAAGGAAATTGAAGCTGTGAGAACATTAGGCTTTGGTTTTCCCTTTGGCTTAGGGCACAAAGTGGAAAGAAGTTCAAAGAATCAATGATTGGTTTTAGAGAAAGCCTAGTCAAGGTAATATGGAATGGGAAGATTGTAGTGGCCAGATATCAAAGAGTATTTTTTTGATGCCACAGACTATTCACCCAAACTATTTAACTTTAAATGCCTGCTGTGGAAGACTTCCAAATGACCCTTACCACGTTTGGTAGCTGATTTGTCCAACTTCTCCAAGAAGAATCTGTATTTTTCTTTATTGCCTGCTAAGCCATAAGTGTAGGCTAGGAGGGCCTGGACATACAAATTGGTGACTCCATTGCTATCAGCAGCATCCAAACACTTCAGGCCATTCTGAACCACTGTGTGCTGTAAATGAAAACACAGTTTAGGGTCTGTGGTGTACAATCCAGCATGTTTGCTTTCCCTATAGCAGTGGGGGAAAAGAGACAACCTTGTTGGAGTGTGCCACAAATTAAACCCATACCCTTCTTAAGTGCCATTACATTCCCTCTTCCCTGTCTGATCTGCTGCTTTGCTTTTTGCTCTCAGCCCTGTGCTCCCTGCCTGATTTGTTGCTTTGTTTTCTGCTTTCTGCCCCATCTGCTGCTGTGCTGCCTGTCTCATCCCTGATCTGCCGTGTGCCACACAAAGAGGCTGCCTGTGGCACTTGAGGCACTCATGCCACAGATTGGCCACACCTACCCTAAAAGATTTTGGCTGTTTTTTGAACTGGTACTACTGGAATCTCATGCTCACAGCATGGCTGGTTCATCTCCAAAGGCACTGAATGAAAAGTGCTGTATGAAAGAGGCATTGCTATTGTTGTCATTGTTATCTGACATAAGCAAAAGAGAAATAATCACTCTCTTCACCCTGGAGGAAGAGTGATTATTCAGTTCTAGGTGAATGCACCTCTATTCTGGCTTATACATCACCAAGAAAAGTTACCATGTTGTCTCCTCACCATGTCAGTCACATCTGGGCCGCCCAACTTGGAATTCTGATGTGCAAATAATGGTATTGCACCTATATAATTGAGGCAGAATTTGATCCTATGGAATGTTTTTTTAATATCTATCTTGGATACTTTTTTGGTACTCAGAACCATTCTACCTGAGCACCTGGCCCTCTATAACAGTGCTGTCCAACTTGCAGCTCACAGGCCTTACATGGCTTGTGAAAGATTAAGTGGTGACCTCCAAACACTTGCCTAGTCGTTACTCCTGCCACCACCCCAGCTGCTGTTCCCCCTGGGATCTCAGCTCCCCTCCCCACATCTTCCTCCTCTAGCTTCAATTTCCTTCCACTGCTCTGGGGGCAGGGTAAGGTGCTATAGCCCTTTGTCACCCATGGATCACAGGCAGCCTACAGCTCAGAGCAGCTCAGGGTCCCTGCATGGTAGTGGGGTTTCCATGCAGTCTGACATGGCAGGGTGCAGAGGGAGAGTGGAGGGAGCCTGCACAGCACAGTTAACTGGGAAGAGGAGGCACTGAAGGCACAGAAGGGGCCAGCACGGTATGTGGCACCAGGAACCTGCTGCTCACATAGGTGCAGTGCATGGCCCCTGACCACTCGGAAACTAGCAATAGTAGAGGGGAATTGCATTCAGGTCCCCCTATTCCAGGTACCACCCTGCATCCTTTCTTCCTGTTGCTATCAAGGATGTGGGAAAATGAAAACGCAATTCAACTCCAAGGTCCCAGAGTGAATTTTCCAGGCTAAAGGCTGGAAAATCTGCTGCATGCTGGACAAATTCAATCTGGACTGAATTTGATCAAAAACATTCTTTTCTAAAGCAACAGATTTCTTATTGGTGGTAAGGAGTTGTAGTGATAAATCGGGCTATACCTACAGTTAAACTGAAGGCAGGACACATGACCGATCCCCATCATATGTCAGGTGCCTATTGCACTACTGAGCCCATCTACATGCAACAACTCTGGTACAAAGCAAAGGGACGCTGCACCGCTCATCACTTTTCTGCTGCTTGTGACCTTAGACTGGCCAATCTAAGAAGGCAGGAAAGTGTTTACTTCATACCGAGGTGGAGTGTCCAGCTTCAAGAAAAGCTGCAGTGACATAGGCTGTGAGTGAAAGTCCGCTGTCTCCACCCTGAGCAGGAAAGAAAGGAAAAATAGGTCAATAAGCTTGTTTCAGATAAGCTTTCAGGTATCATGTACCTGCATCTTGGCACCTGGAAGGCCAGTACTCAAAAGGTATGTATTTCCATTCAAGGGAACTTATGTGCTGTGTGTGCATACATAAAGTGAATATGTCAAATTTGACTTTACTTACTGTAATATGAGCACAAATGACTGGTGAGTTTACTGGGAGTTTATACTTGTAAAACACAGGTGAATATGGCCTGTGGTTCCCAGTTAAATGCATATATATAATATGAATATGCATATATATGATATTATAAAACTTCCATATATATATTTATATGGGGAATAAAACTAAGGACTTTCATCTAAAAAATCCATGCTGCTTCTATGACACTACCTGCTGGGAGTTGTAAGCGTCATACCTTGCCTGTGGGAGGGCCATTAGAAAACAATGCTAGAGACGCAGGGCAGGTTTGAACATCTGGGCAGCAGGACAGTGTCAGACTGTTTCACAGGTCTATCCTAATGATGGGTGGAACTGGAATTTAGGAATAAGCTGAGATCAGTCACCTTCAAAGCACTGTTGAAATGGTCCCCATCCTTTGGGAAGCAACCATCTGGAGTCTGTTTACGTGCCAGCCAGATCAGCGTCTGCAGCTGCACATTTCTGTCAATGTAGATGTAGCGCGTGGCTCCAGCAAAAGACTTGTACACAAAGGCTGTCAGCCTACAGGGGAACAACATAGACTGAAGTGAGGAGGAGTTGCAGAAGAGACTGTCTTGTGGTCACCTGGCAGCTTACTTTCCCCCTTCCACTTTGTGGCCAGGGGTGGGGCGGGGAGAGGAGGCCTGTCACAACTTTGATCTGATCTCATATAAATCTCTGCACCATGGTTTACTTTGAGATGCTCCATGGGTGAGCAGTGCTAGCTGAAGAACCCTGCTCCCCAAACACAACAGTAGGATCAGGGCAACTCTAATTATAGCCACAGTGTATCAAGTGCCTTCATACAGTTTGCCTGTCCCTGTGAGCCATCTGTCCACATAACCTGGGGCTGAACTGGAATGGGTGCACTAGGAATGAAAAGCTACATCTCCCATTCCCCAATCCTGAAGGAGTATCCATACCTCCTCCCTTAACTTTTGTCCAGTGCTCACATCGTAACCAGTACCCCAGTGGTAAAAAGCTTCAGCCTCACTGATCTGGGCAGTCTTCCTGCTTACACCTCTCTCCTTGACTACAGAATCAGATTCTGGAGGTACTCCCCTATCAGAAACAACTTCTCTCAGCACAAGGGACCCCAAAGAGATTCCCAGCTCTCACCATACGTTCCCTTCCATATCTCTGTCCGCAAAGGCACTGTATGATCCATCTTCATGTTTGTAGGACAACTGCTTCTGATATCCTGAAAACACAACAAAGAAGACATATTTTCCAACAATAATAGGCCTGTTTCTCTGTTTCCAATTGAAGCTGTACCCTTTTGCATTTGAGAACAAAAGCAATGTTGGTGACTGGTTTCATTTTAATTGTTTGTGTGCTCCTCTGGCTCATTAGTAACCATTGCATAGTACCAGTATTATGATGGTGTTTCAGTGCAATAAAGCAAGCTGAGGTGAAGGAATCAAAAATCTTCTTACCGCTGGCTAAGTATCTAATGCCCTTGCCCCTGATCTCCTCAGTCAGCTGCCCTGTTTTGTTCAGATAGTCCAGGATGTGGATAATGGGTGCGAAACGAGCCATATTCTGCTCTGCGCAGCCATAAGGCATGTGGATGAGATTCTCCATGTTGCGTAAGGTAGAGCCCAAGAGATCCCCTGAGGAACAGGAGACAGAGTCAGTGCAGTTCAGAGATGCAGTTTAAAATACATCACTCTTTGGTACCAGTGAAATGGCAACACCAAGGGCAGGACAGGGAAGAATCAGGTCCTTTATTTTTTATATAAATATTAAACTTACCAATGACAGAAAAATATGCTCTGGCTGAGTCCTTCACTACATTTGCTGGCAGCTTCAGGGATATTACTCCAGAGTTTGCTTGGCCTGTTGATAAAATATAATGCTAATAGAGAAAAAACAATCCCTTTCCCTTTCACAATCTCTTTTCCCAACAGACAGTACTACTCTAAGAATCATATCATCCAAGTGAACTGGGCCGCTATTCCTTCCTTCAGTCTACATGAATAAACTTGTGATGAGAGGTGAAGTCACTTGCCCAGGGAGTCAGTGGCAGAACTGAGAAATCTATTCCTTTGCCTGTGTGAAGAATACTTTTGACCTGTCCATGTGGAGAATAGCATCTATGACACACAGCTGAGCTGTTTCCATTCTCTGTGCCTACATCCAGTAGCCATTACCTAAACACTGCAGAACTGCACTGGGAGCTGAGAGCAATGGCGCTGAAATGGAGTGAGCTACTTCTGTTGCCCAAGAAAGAGAGGTACGTGAAAAACAAACTCACAGCCTTACAGCAGAAATAGGTAATGCTGCTGAAACCTTTGATTTCAAAGAATGAAGGTATTAGTATGGAGGCAGGGAGGGAGGGAGGCTGACTTTGAAATGTTTGAATCTAAAAGCCACTCTCCAGTCAGTCACTGATGCATTTATAACCTTGGCTGCATAGCAGGGTGGGATTTGCAAAGATGCCCTTACCTTTTGTACATATGAGGTCACTCTGGGTCACCTCCTTTTTGATGCCTTCAGGCTGGTTAGTGTGGAAAAATGGAGAGGCAGGAAGAGGGGAGAGACAGAACACAATAATGAAACCAAGGACAAAAATGATATCATAAAACATGTTTGTGCCAAGTGGGGCACCATAGGGTTATGCATCTGTTATACACCCAGCCTGCCAGTTCTGAGTTCACAAAGTGATTTCCCTGCCATTTCACGAGGTCACTCCCTGTCTTACAGACTGCACCTTTTGCTCTGTGTAGATTACTGATGCTCATAAACCTATCTGTCCCCTTAGGCTGGATGAGTGATGTGGGACCGTTCCATGGGTTGGATCTTTATTGTGGGATTGGTCCACAGGGTGATGCCTTGCATCAGCCAAGCCCACACACTTAATGTGGCCATGGAGCAACTCTGTGCATCAGCCCAGCCCTGGCCAAATGACATGGCTCAGTGTGCCAGATTCAGCCCCTGGGTCCTTACACCACCAGTATAGGCCATTCCTGCTCTGTGTGAAGGGGACAGAAGGTGCTCCCATCTGGAGAGACCTACACCCAGTTCGACTTGGTGGGGAGGAAGGAGGTAATTTCCAGAAGAAATGGAAATGAGTTCTCTCTGTCTTGTCCTGTGGCATAGCTGCTTATACAACAAAGGCCAAATCAGACTTTCATCCCTGCAGCATCATAGTGGAAACAGACTAAAGGCACAAAAAAATACTTGTCAGGGCTCTCCCCAGCACTAGGGTTCATCTCTTTCCCTCTGCACCCAGAAGGTAAAAGTCAATTCTGACCCCACAAAGGAAGGGTTCCTAAGATGCCTGCCAGATGTCACAGATGACTGTCAATTCAACCTCTGCTACATACGGAAAAACCCATTTGAGGCCACTGCACAGACATCTGAACGTCTGTGGCCACAGTGCCGTAGAGTAGAAGAGAGAACTAATGACAGCTAGATCATCTACCACAATTAAAAGGAGCTGCTTCTTCATGTTAAGGGGGATGGCTTGTGCTGTGGGTGCTAAAGGCCCATTGTCCCATCTATCCTGATGGAATACAGTGGCTTCATTATAGCTGCATGGGGATAAGGCTTAACTGAAAGCAGAATCTGATCAGAGTTAGTCTCATCATACAAGGGGCAGCAGAATTCAACTATGGGGCGCAAGGTTGCAGTGTGTAGAAACTTGTTTGGAGAAAGTGGACTGATCTCTGTGTTTAGCAGGCACTTTCACTTACTCCTCCACAGATAACATATCTCATTGTTCTCTCAGGAAAACTGGTTCGTGGGATTCTTGGGGTCACTCAAATAGATCACCCATGCCCCACCAACTAACTTTTCTTATACCCTAGACCAGGACAAGGGATGAAAACTCTATAGCTTGTTTCAGACTCAGAGTTAGTGTTAGGATGTTTTAGAGAGAATGAACCAAAAAAAACCCAAGAGAGAAGAAAGTACCAGGGGGAGTTGGAATGTCCTACCATACCTCGACTAACAGCTTTTGGATGATCGTGTCCTTCCATACTATCTCATTTGCTGAAGTACCATTCCCAACAGCTGTGTCACTTGGTTGCGTCTCAGCAGTAATTGTGAAGTTCACTTGACCTGAAAGAGCCAGACCACAAGCCCATGAAATAAAATATATCCCAAATATCTACAACAGCCACCGGTTTCACTTCATGCTTCTAGGGTGACCTGAGAGTCCTCTGGGAAATTTGCTTCCTTTCAAAGCAGGTTAACCTGAATGAATCCTATAGCATCTGTCTCTCTTTTATTTTTTAAAATATGTCTCATCTCAGACAGAATATCCTTGTTTGAAAATAACTAGAAGTATGTTTTGCTTTTGTTGAAATTGTTCACTTAATCATCTGCAGGTATCTGCACAGTGGTACCCTCAAATAGTACTTCTTGTGCAGGAGAAAATTATCCTCAAAAGAATTAAGTTACTATGCAGAAGGAGCAGTTTTTTCCATAATTAACTGGCAGCAAAAGCCATCTTCTGTTATGCTGCGAAGTTTTCACCCTCCAGTAATTCTCCAAATAGTTTCAAATTTTCATGGCTTACTCTCAAGAATTTATAGAATGGAAGATTTTATTATTTTTAAGGGAACATTTAACATAAATTGATTAAACTGCTGAATTTCTTTCCTTCAAAAAATCATAATTTTAGGAAATTTGGGTGAAAACAGTTAATTTTGAGCAGGCCCTTTGAAAATTAAGGAAAAAAATAAATGTACTTTTCTTGTTACTTCCAATTTTCTGTCCTGACAAATCACCAAATGATCTCTGCTGCTTCTTAAAAAAGACAGGGCAGAGTTGTACTTTATAGACTAATGAAGAGATAGATAAGCTTTCATGAGCAGCAGCTTACTTTGCCAGATGCTTTGGCTTTTCAGAGCATCTGAACAAGAGAGATGCTGCTTATGAAAGCTTATGCATCTCTGCATAAAGAGCAACTCTGCTCTGCCTTCTACCTGACTTCAGACCAACATGGCTAACTACCTCTCTCTGCCTTTTTAAAATATTGAAAATTTAGGTCTGCATCCCCAGCTATTTTAAACAAATACAAATGCACTGAAATCAATGAAGCTATCTCAGTTTATACCAGTTGAGAACTGGGCTCAGGGCAAACAGCATACTTCAGTATTTTTCATTGTGATTCTTAATACATAACATTATCACTATCCGGATACTGGTGATTGAAGCATGAAATGGGAAGGGTTTTAGGAGGATGAACAGAATATTGTAGAGTGAGAAAAGCTCCAAGGCTGGGCAGATTTGGCATCTGGGCACAGAAAAATCTCACAGGAAAAAAAGTCTGAAAAAGTTTTACATCAAATGAGTGAGCTGAATGATTCATTTCAAGACAGACAGACATGAACTCCCAGAAGCAGCAAACAGACAGAACACTAAGGTCTACTTAACAGCCACAAACAACAGAGTTCCCCAAGGCTGACTCTGTAAAGTCTGTCCTTGCTTAATTGTGTAACAGAATTGCAGAGTAATAACCATTAAAAAGAAAGTATTGATATACCATGAAAAAGGGCCAGCCAGAGAAGCTTACCTAGTTTGTGTGGGCTCACAGCCCAGATGTAGGTTTTCCTCTCATTTGCACACAACTTCACAACATTGTTCTCTGGGGTGAGGACCTCTGCCTTGTAATCATTTGACTTGGCCAATACAGCACTGATCTGAGAGAGAGAGAGAGACAAAAATAAAATCATGAGGAGGCTGTAACTAAGCGGTAGCTGATAAGAAGCTGTCGTTTTATTCTCTTTGATTCTGGTGGATGTATGCTGATGATACCATAAGGCCAGCAGCAGATCAAGAAGTAGGGTGAGGCCACGTTGCCCTTTGACTCTGCTGCACATATACAGCAAGCTCTGAGCTCACTGCTTTTTCAGCACATCCTGCCTGAGCGCTGCATACATAGTGACCTCTGTGAGTTCACCAGCTGATCGGTGCAAGCTTCAGCTGGAATCACTCTGGAATCAGAGTGAAGAAAACAAGGAAGGAAGGACATTACGTACCAGGCTGCATCTGTCCATGTAGTTGAAGACATTGGCTATTAAATTAAACTTTTCTCCTCGGACAATGGAGTAGGGCAGAGTCGGATCAACAAAGAAGGGCTGGAAAGCTGTCAGAGAAACAGTTGGGGATATGCCAAACCCAACATCATCCTGCAAGCAGAAGGCGCTGGCTTTCCATTCTGTGATGGTGTCAGGGATGACGAGAGGGATGTCAGCCTTTCCAGCAGAGCTGAGGGATAAGAGAGCGGGAGATGAGAGGGAGGAGAATAGACTGTGACTGTTCAGAGAACATTATCTAGCATGTCTACGGCAGAGACTCCCAAGCTGGCACCATAGTCTCCTTTCCAACTATGTACATATATTCGAATAATCTGGGAGAATTCTCCCAGGTTTGTTCTTTGAGTAGAGAAATTTACCTAGAGGCATGTATACAAGCTTTCGAGTGCTGAGGCCCCGAATTGTGGAGAGCTTGCGATGCTGATACTAGCTGGAGGTGGGGTGGGGGCGGAGGTGGGCTACAGCAGTGGTTCTCAAACATTTTTTGAACTAGGACCCATTTCTAAACATCAATGGCTGGTCCCAACCCAGTGCCCCTCACTCTTGACCCACTGCCCCCATCCCCAGGTCCCATCACCCCAGTGCATGAGGGAGGAGGTGGATGGGTGGGTTGTGGGGGTCCCAAGTCACCCCTTGCAGGCTGGACCTTTGCTACCCTGCAAAGGAAGACCCATGGCTTCCCACATTTTCTCATTTAAAGGAGAATTCATTTTAAAAGTTCATTTACAACTGTTCCATAGATTCTTCTGACCCACTTTTGGGTCGTCGCCCACAGGTTGAGAAACGCTGGGCTGGGGCAGGGGAGGTTTGCACACATTCCCACATACTCTGAAGACTTTCCTGGTCTGCCAGGTGACAGATTGCAGAAATGCACACAGCAATCCTGATTAGTTATCCCAGACTGCCCATAGGCAGCATGTGTTTCCCTATAGCACAATATGGGGATTGCAAAAGGAGAGTGGCCTGGAACAGAGACTGGCCAGGAAAAACTGAATGTCTGTACAAGGCCTTAGTTTCCCTGGGCTAGCCCTCCCTATTAAGAAAATGTTACTGAGCTGGAAGTAAAGACTAAGTTGCATTTATCCTGGTTCCTAAAGTGTGAAAGAATGTTGAAAGAATGTTGGTGCCTGGGATTTTATTTTTTAATTAGAAGACATTCTGAGTTTTTTTAAAAGGAGCTCTTAAGAATGTTGTTTGTGGAAGAAATAAAAACAAAAAAACAAACCTGCTATTCAAATACCATCCATTCATGTTAACATGCCAAAATCATGCAGCTTCAGAGCTAAGATTGGAATCTCTTTGAGGGCTCCCTGTTTTTATGGTTAGATGCTATTTACTTTCTGGCTATTGAAAATTAAAAGGAGGCTTCTGGCTTTTTTTCTTTCTTCTTCTTTTCCTTTTTTTTTTTTTTTGGTTTTCTAATCAGAAACTTTTGCTACATTTCTTTGTTCTTGTATTTTGCATCCTGTATTTAAGCAGGAAGGGGCTCACACTGTTCTTTAAAACAGGGGCCATGCAACACTGTAATGGACATAAAATACCACCTATTAGGGCCTGGAGCTGGTTAAAGCATGGGTTCTTATCTACATTTGAGCACTGAGGAGAAATACAAGGGTAAAAAGACAGAGGTGCATGAAAGTGCTACATGTTCTACAGCTTTTCTTGTAGCCTTCACTTTAGTCCTGGGCGGACAATAACGAAGACCTCAGATTGTAGAGAAGAAAAGGAAAGAATGGCAAGAGTACTCACTTAGTGAAAACTAGCTTCCAAATCCAGGTCTCTGGGAAAAATGTCCGAACGGTGTTTATCATTGACTTCAGAGCACCACCATAAAGCATTGCGTCTTCTAGGGAGGAGGAAGAGAGATGAACATAGGAAAAGTGTAATGTTGGGCAGGGTACTCAGAAGTGATCTGTTATGGTGTGACTAGATACTCTGTCAACTGAGACAGAGTATCCTTGCAGTAATTTTGGCAGAAAAAAATCCTATTTGAATATTTCTGCATCAAGAAATTTCTTTTTTTTTTAATTCCCCCCCTACAGAAATATTGTAAAAAGCAAGAAGTTGTGGGGGGAAATGACTTTCTCACAATTTTTGATTGTACCTCCTTTGTACCATTTTTCAGTTAGAAAATCATATGGACTACAAGTTTTCCCCTGCTTTCTTATACCTTCTGTTTTCCACCATTATTTTACCATTGGAAAGTTCACAGGACAATTAGCCAGAGCCACTGTTTAGTTGTAATAATTAGTGCTCTATCCCAGGCCCTCTTCTTAAAGCAAAAAGTAGAATAAGGCTGATGAGATGAGTCTCAGGAACGTTTTCCTTACAAAGACCCCAAGCAGCCTATTCAAGGCACTGTTCCCTATTTAAAGATGGTGCTATAATGGAGAGTTATCTCTAAATATCCATTATACAGGAAAACTACTGTACCTCAACCAGTTAAAGCAGTAGCTGGCAACTTTTTACAAGCCATGGGCTGGGTGCCAGGTGCCTTTAGTAGCAAGTCAGCATCAGGGGCTTTCCCTGTTCCCACACCAGGGCCAGGCAGCTGGGAGCTGCATCTGTGCCATTGCTGCTTCTCTGAGCTTCATGCTTCCTGGCTGCTGCATGGGTGCAGCTTCCAGCTAGTGGGGAGCTGTGCCAAAGCCATGTAGCTGCAAACTACTGCTGCTTTTCCCTGATTTCCTCCAACCCTCTTACCTCCCTGTTGCAGCTAGGACACAGCTCCCCACTGGCTGGGAGCTGATCCTGTGGCACAGCTGGAGGTGGAGGGGGCGGGGAAAAGTGGCAGTGATGTAGGCACAGATGGAAGCTGCTCCACCCCAGCACAGGTCCTCACTGCCCAGCCCTGGGTGCAAGCACAGGCAAAACCCTCCAGTTCTCTGGCCTGGATCCAGTGGCTCCATGAGACATATTTTGCCCATGCCATTTGCTGCCAACGCATAAGCTGGAACAAAGAGCTGGGAGCACCAGCACTGAACAGTTAATTTGCCTGGTGTGTGCTTCAGCTTTTCCATATGTTATGTGAGGATGATGATAATTTTCCATCTCCATGGCATAGGGAGAAGGATAATTATAATACCTGTTCTCTTTGCAAAAGTCTTTGAGATCTATAGATATTAAATGCTAAGTATTATAGTATCTTAGGGCTATTAATGGCCCCATTATATTTTTAACTGATTTGCCTTATTTAGATTTTTCAGCCACTGTTGAGCTGGTAAAAGTTTCTAGAATGATCAACTCTGAAGAATAAAATTATTTTCTTCCCCTGAAAGAGGCAAAGCCACAGCCTTCCCTCCCTTTCCCATTTTCCTCCTACACCCAACCAGCAAGGAGGTCATTCTCTATTTCTGCAGGGATTATCTGCCACAGACCATGTAAGGCAAGCCACAGTGTGGGGATCTGTCACAGTGAAATCAGACATGCTGACTGGCAAATTTATTTTACCCAGGAAATTCTGAGGAGCAGGCTGATTGGAAGTGATCAACTGCAAGTGGAAGAGAAAACCTCTAATGTCTTGTCCCAGGCCATCTAGCCCACTTCTTTATTTTTTATGCAGTACCTTCATGCTCATGAACTACATCTTCTTCAGGGCATGCTTTTTCTGTTTTGCACACAACTGGCTTCCTTATCGTAGAGTTGGTAAAAATCTTGAGACCCAGATCCTTAAAATAAAATAATATATTGATTAATTGTGTTTGCTGCATTTACTAATTAACCATTAAAGCACATCACCTATCCTACATCTTATTTATTGATAAATGGCAAGACAAGGCAAGCACCCTTCTTTTCTTTCCCTGCCTCACTCTCCATTTTCTGTGCTTTTAGCATAGTTAAATGAAAAACTCGGTTTCACTGTGGCTCATTTATCACTAGGCCATTTATCAATGACATCTGCTGGTCATTCAACAGCAGCAGTGGTAGTACTCAGGTTTGCCCATCACTGCTGGGTAAAGAAGTCATGGCAACATGATGCCAATAGAAGTGGTTTATTGATTCCTTATAAGCCAATGTTATAAGGTGTAAATGAAACCTTAATACAGTGGTTCTCAACCCTCAGAGCCTCAAGGACTCTCTTCATAGCTTGTCTGAATTCGTGGTATCCCAGTTGAAAATCAATGAGCAAGATCTAAATTCAGAAAAAGATATGGGCGAGAAGGCCTCAAGGCTAAAAAAGAATAATTGATCTGGCTGGTGCCACTGAAGGGCAACAGGGGCAGGACCTCACTCCACTGTGCCCTGCTCTTTCCACTGTCTGCACATTTCCCACCCCTTTTCCATACCTCAGAGAGCAAGAGCAGCCCCCTCCACTAAGATTGCACCTTCAGGGTTTTAAATGACAGCAACCTCCATCATGGCCCTTACCACCGGCCCAGGGGTGTGAGACAAGTGGAAGGTATGAGTTGCAAATCAAAGGTTTATCTGTCTGCACACTTGTCCACTTGCAGCAGACAGTGCTGCTGAGAATATGGCAGGGGTGCCATCGGGGCCACTTGGAAGTAGAAAAGATGTGGAAGGCAGTGGCAATTCCCAGAGAAACTTTCACAGGCACTGCAGTCACAGAGTGCCAAATAGGGAAGGAGAATATTTATCTCCTCATGCAGGGACTGGGTGGCATGGCACCATTAATAAAATCTTGGCACCCTAGCTGGGAATCATTGCCTATATACTGGGAGCAAGTTCCTGTAACTTCCTCCATGCTCTTCCCTCTACTGGGCTAATATACTAGGAGTGAGATCCTGCCCCCATTGAAGTCAATGACAAAACTGCCTCTGAGATCATGGGGTGAGGATTCCATCCCACGTTATTCTCTCATCACTCATGTCCTTCCTGAAGCCCTGAAGGCATCAGGCTATAAATAGGGAATTAACAAGGTATCATCAAGTCCCAGCACGCCAGAAGTAGCTTAGGTTCACACAAGAGCATTGAGAAACAGAATCAACAGTTCATCCTGTAGCTTTCACTCTGCCTGCATGTTTTAACCCTCCCCCCATTCTCTGTCTGTTTTTTTGTCTACAAGCTTCTGGGAGCAGGGATGGTGTCTGATTTGGCAAATGACTACTATGTCATAGGTGCGACTGAATAACTACAGCTAATAGTAATTAACAGGCTGGCATAAAAAAGCATCACCACCAGAGGAGAATCCCTGAATGCCTCCAGCAAACTCACCTTCTCCCATAGCAGTATGAACCATTTATTGAACAACATTAAAAGATCAGAGGCCTAAGTCTCCCTTCAGTTTTTATCTCCTATGCTGCTCTTTGTACAAAGGCAATAAGATAGTAGCAGACTAAGGGAGGTATTCAGAACACGTACCCTGAAAATCATGTAGACATCACCATCATGACTAACATTCACGGGCACATAATACAAGCCATTGAAAAAGGTGTTTTTATAGGGGATGCAAGGCTCTCTGTTGCCATCTTCCAAGTTGAGTCCTTGGTAGTAATAGCCATACAAGTTTCTTGTACGTAACTTAGAGTAGATCTGGTGGACAGGGATGAAAATAGACAAGCATAAGGAAGGGTCTTGGATTGGCATGCAGTCTTGGGAAATCACACCCAACAGTAGGTGGGTCAGAAGAGAGGTGAATTTCAAAGTCTGAGTACTAGCCCTACTACTGCTTTTCTAGCAGCTGCACCAATAGAAATGAATCTTCACATACATCTTTGGTTCCATAAATCTGTGGGAGATTTAAACATTTTCAGGACCTGGTTTCTGCAGGTTTTTGTCTGCATGCTGGGGCTACAGGAGAAAAGATCTTTGGAAGCAGGGTCGTGAAGGAGAACACAGAACTGCCTGTAGGCACATCCCTGCCATGTTAAATAATGACATGGTAGACTAGATATTTCTGAGTAAAGGGAGTGTAAGGCTTGGAGGCAAGACTTACAGCCTCTGGAGAGAGCTCTCTCTCAGGACTCAGAAGCAAGACACTTTTGTCTACAGCCCGCAGGGCACAGTATGAGTCGGCAGCAGCTTCGAGGTGGAGGTTGACATCAGAGCCTGGAAGCCCCTGTTTCTCAGAGAACTCCAGCTGGACCTGGAATTGAGTAGAGAAATGGTAGCTACTGAGGAAAAGCATTTTGGTGCATACATGACAACATTGTGGGAAGATGAATAGGTTCTCACCTTTCACCATCTCTGTGAATCAAAGTCCTCACCATCAAATAGCCTTCTGGCGTCTCTGTTCTGGGACTGACATGACCATTTCTACCCTCATCCATCTCCCTCTCCTCCCTTTACTGCTGTTTCCATCTATTTTCTCCCTGTAAACTTCTTCTATTTCCTTTCTATTCTTGTCGATACTGCCATTCACTTTGTTAGTCCTCCAGATGGGCACCTTCTTTCCTGTCTCTCTGCTAGCCTAAGTCCAGGGCTGATGCAAACGGAGTGATACCTGCCTGGTTCCCCTAGCTTGTGGCAATATGGCCAGGTCTTGAAGAGAAAATGAAGTTCTCACCTTGTTCTTAAAGCACCGTTCTATATTCAGGTAAGTGCTATCAGCCACCACCTCCCTATGAGGGTGCACAGTGTAGACCAGCAACCTGGCATCGGGGGCCAACTTCTCACTTATAGGCAGCTGGATAGTGAACGTGCCCTGAGAATCTGTGGAAAGAATATGGAGGCAATAGTAGAAGAAACAAGGACAGCAAATTGGAGAATTGGGGTTTTGGTGGAAGGCTTAGATTTTTTACTGTAAGCTAAAAGTTGCTTTAAAAGGAAATGGCTGGATATTAGAAGACCTGTCTCTCACCTCCCTCAATACCATGCCAACACTAAGATGCTGAGCACATGGCACCTGGCAGAGAGTGGTGGGACGTGTGCTGCAATTGATGAGGAATTCTGCACGCTTCAGTTCTGCGCAGGAGAAGCTGCGTGCAAGCGACACAACAAAGCATCTGATGCTGTCTGCAGAGATCAGTTCTAGAGCCCTCAGCACCAAATAGCACAGGCCCCTATCTCCTAATGTAATTGAGCGTTGCTTTAGCTGTGAGAGTAGCTAGATTATTGCAATTCATCAGCACCTGGAGGAAGACAGAGGACAAAAGATACACCACAAGGAGTGAAACATGCATAAGTTTCCTGCCAGTACCCTTTAACTGAGTACAGGTTAGAAAGAGAACTGCTTCCACAATAAGAATATTATTCACCAGTATAAGCACAGACATCAGTTTGCTGTGAATTTGTCATTTCTGAATATCTGGAGTCATTATCAAAGAACTGGGGAAAGGATAACAAGTCCCAAAGTGATGCTTAGCCTAAAAACACATGTCAGAAGTGTAATTTCAGAAAGGGTGAAATTATACATTACACTTAGACCATCTAAATCTGTGGCATGTTAAAAGCGTTAAAGTTAGAGCATGCTGTGAACAGCTGCATGTTAAGGGATAATACCATTTCTGGTCTGCACAGCTCAGAGTTATCACTAGAGGATGTGGCTAGGAACCAGGACGCTGTAGGTGGGGGAGGAGGGCTGGGAACGGTGAACCCTGGGGTGCTGGAGGACTGAAAATCTCTCATTTTATCTCCCAGGAGCAGACTGAAGTCTGCAAATTAGGTCATGAGTGACTGCTGCCACCTTATTTGGCGGGGCACATGCCCGCTCCCCCGCAACCAGTAATACTAACTGGGTGAGGGGGTGGGGGGGGTCCCCCTGTGCCTGATCTAGCTGACCCGGGGAGAGGGGCGCCCCCTATATGTACACCCCCTATGTGTCGCCACTGAGCTAGGTTGCACAGCCCAGAGTTAACCCTCACCTGAAGTAGTATAATTTTTAAACACTCAGCGGGCACTTAGTACAAGCTAAGGACCTTTAACATGCAAACAGCCACATATTAAGAGACCTTACCATGATCTAACTGTAACACGTAACATCACCCAGAGTGATATTTGTCGTTCTCTAGATGTAAAAAGGTTTGGTTACCTAATCAATGAGCAGAAACAATAGTGTATGACTGACTGTAACCCAGTTAATGTACACCTGTGGTCTTTCTCACAACCTGGGCATATATACATGAGACATTTACTATGGAGCTGCCCAATTAGCTCCATAGTAAATTTTAGCGTCTACAAATACTACCCTGCTTCAGAGTTTTTTTTGTGAGCAGCAACACACATGTAGGCACTGATGTGACCGGCTGGGCCATGAGTGTGCTTCAGTGTGCGGGCTGCCTGCCAGCTAGATCTGCACTGGAGCACCCTCATGCCCCAGCTAGCTCCTGCACAGCACACTGAGCCAGGTCAGAGCAGCTGCAGGCTGGCAGGATGACACCCTGCCCCCCTCCCCTTGGTTCTCTGCCAGTCGGGGCTGCTCTGACCTGCCTCAGCATGCTCCCGTCCTGGGCACATGTTCAAATGATGCATCTGGGAGGAGTAAACTCCAGTGCAAACCAGGTTGCAATTTATTGCTTCAAATCAATTGAACATATAGATGCTCCCCATCTGTGTGAATATCCCTGTTGGGATACACATTCTGATACTTGAGAACTGTGTCCCTTACCTACATATCCACATTGGTATGTATGGCTGAAGGAATGGGAACAATTTATGCCTGTTTTCCTGTAGTCACTTGTTTTAACTGTATTTTAATTGTTCGACTACAAGGAGCCAGGTGAGTCAGGTTTGTGGTGCACTGACCTTCCCTTTCAAAATGGTGACTTTCATAAGGGTACTAATATTGTAAGAGAAAACTTGGAAAGGTTGCTGAGGGTTCAGCAATCACTATGACTTGGAGAGACCCTCAGGTCAGAGGTGACAATGAAGCCCTAGGGGAATCTGTGAAGGAAGCTGCCTCTGGCATGGTGTTGTAGTCTGCCATCAAGCCCCACAGGAAAGAGTATTTGTGAAGTGCAACTCCCTAACCCGGGTTCAGCTTAGGACTTGTCATCCACTTGTTTCTAAAGAGCTGAAATCCTTAGAGTATCGATAAGTGCTGTTTTTAGTAGTGGGTCAGCTTGAGGTCTGTATCCACTAAAACCAGTGTATGAAAATCATCTGGTCCCGTGGACCAAATGACTGGCATGAGAACAGTTCACAGGCCAGCTGAATCATAGTAATTAAGGGCTGGAAGGGACTTTGAAAGATCATCAAGTCCAACCCCCCTGCTCTGGGCAGCAATACTTCTGAGATCAAACTATCTCGTCAAGGTGTCTGTCCAGTCTCCTCTTGAAGACTTCCATGGTTGAGGACTGCAACACCTCCTTGGGAATTCCAGTCCCAATTCTACTCACCCTTACCATAAAGAAGTTCTTCCTTACATCCAACCTGAAACCATCCTCTAACAGTTTATGGACATAGATCCTTGTCCTCCCCTGGGGCATCCTAGTGAGCAGTTTTTCTCCCAGCTCCTGATGTTCACTCCTTACATACTTACAGATGACCGCCAAGTCCCCCCTCAGTGTTCTCTTTCCCAGGCTGAACAGTCCAGATCCCTTAGTCTTCCTCATAAGGTTTGTTTTCCAGGCTCTTAATCATTCTTGTGGCCCCTCTCTGGACCCCTTCAAGATTGTCCATATCTTTCTGAAGTATGGCACCCAGAACTGGACACAGTACTGCAGCTGGGGTCTCACCAGTGCCAAGTACAGTGGAAGTATCACTTCCTTGGCCCCACTTGTGACGCATTGGCTAATGCATCCCGGTATGTTATTAGCTTTGTTGGCTACAGTGTCACACTGGCAGCTCATGTTCATCCTGCAATCAACCATAACCCCATGGTCCCTTTCAGCTGTCGTGCTGGCCAGAACATCTCCTCCTAAACTATATTCATGTTGCTGATTACTTCTCCCCAGATGAAGCGCTATATATTTATCCTTATTGAACTGCATCCAGTTCCACTCTGTGCACCTTGCCAGCTTGTCCAGGTCTGCTTGGATCCGCATCTTATCCCCTAGTGTGACTGCTTTTCCCCATAACTTAGTATCATCCACAAACTTGGTCAGTGCACTCTCCATATCTTTATCTAAATCATTGATAAAGATGTTGAACAGCACAGGGTCAAGAACTGAACCCTGTGGGACATCATTTGCCACCTCCCACCAAGATGATACATACCCATCCACTAACACTCTCTGGGTTCAACCCCTTAGCCATTTCCTAACCCACCTGACCATGGACTCTGCCAGACCACACTGCCCCAGTTTTTTTATAAGAAAGTCATGGCAAACTGTATCAAAGGCCTTTTTAAAATCCAAGTATATGACAACAGCTGTGTCTCCCACATCTAAGAGGTTTGTTACTTGATCATAGAAGGAGATGAGGTTGGGCAGACACAACATGTCCACAATAGAGCCATGTTGGCTATCCTTCAGCATCATGCCTTCTGCCAGTCTCTCACAAATGAACTTGATAATTTTTCCCCCAAATTTTACTCAGTACTGAGATCAAACTGACCAGCCTATAGTTTCCCAGATCCTCCCTCCTCCCATTCTTAAAGATTGGTACCACATTGGGCCTTTTCCAGTCTTCTGGGACCTCTCCCGAGCACCACAAGTCTTCAAATACCTTCACCAGCGGTTCCTCTGTGATGCCAGTCAATGTCTTCAGCACTCTTGGGCGCAGTCCATTTGGTCTTGCCGTCTTGAAGACATTCATCCGCGCTAAGTGCTCCCTCTCCAGTTTGGCACTGACCATTGGTTGGCAATTGTCCCCCCTGCATCCGTCCAGTGTCTGACCAGGCGGGCGACCACCATTTGTATGCAGGAACACCGACGCAAAGTATTCATTAAAGAGTTCATCCTTCTCCTGACTATCTGTTATCAACTGTCCCATCCCACTGTGCAAGGGCCCCGCATTTCTCTTGATGTTCCTCCTGCTCCCTATATACCTAAGAAGGACTTCTTATTGTCCTTGATTTTGGTCACCAAACTGAACTCGGTCACTGCTCTTGCCTTCCTTATCCTCTCCCTACAAATATGGGATATACTTGTGTATTCCTCCTTGGTGACTATCCCTTGTTTCCATTGTCCACAAGCCTCCTTGTTCTTTTTCTAAAAAAGCTGAAATGGTACAGGGCTGGCCCCATGGACCCTGCCAAGCATTTTGCATACCAGATCTAGCACCTGTGATGCTTGGTCTAGCTTGTCTGGGATTACAGGCAAGTTAAGTTAATGGATGGGACTACAGCACCTGCTGCAGCTGGTTTGGGGTGGACACCACATGCCACGCAGATCCTGGACTTGATGGGTTGGGTGCTTCAAGTGGCACGGTCCCAGACCACCCAGGATGAACACAGGATCTACTGTGTGGGGGACCCGTGGAACATTCCTTCACACACACATGCCAGAAAGGGCCCAAGACTAACCCTGTATAGGAGGCTGGAGAATGTGGCTCTGTCATCTGGATCTGGCCTGCAGTCTGTATCTTTTGACACGACTGTACTAAATTCTAGAAAAGCCAAAATTCTTGAGCCTGTTTAAGGCCTAGAAGAGCTGGGTTGCATTAGCAACTGAAGGGGACGAGTGCCTCTTAGTGGTGGTGTGAAGTGACAGCACCGGCAGAATAGTGTCCCCCAGCAGTTGTGTGCAGGGGCAGAGCAGCACCTTCTGGTGGAGCAACTGCAATGATGCAGCAAGCAGCCCTAGCAGTGGTGGGGAGCAACAACAGCGGCAGTGGAGCAGCATCCCCAGTGCTTGTGGGGAGCAACAGCAGCAGCAGCAGCAGCAGCAGCAATAGTGGAGCGCTCCAGTGGTTATGAGGCAAGGGGAAATGTTGGGCTAGCACAGTACTGTATTTACCTGAATAGAAGATGACCCTGACTGTATGACAATTTATGTATGGAATTGTAATTCTACATATGTAAAATGTATAAAGTTGCTACAATTTGTGGCTGCCTACAAATTAATTAAGGGAATGCAGCAGGGAATTGGAGATGCTCTATTCACCAGGGTGCCACTCGGGGTAACAAGGAACAATGGTTACAAACTGACAGAGAGCAGATTTAAACTAGATATCAGGGAAAACTTCATAGTGAAGGTGGCCAAAATTTGGAATGGGCTTCCAGGGGAGGTGGTGCTCTCTCCTACATTGGGGGTCTTTAAGAGAAGGCTGGATATGCATCTAGCTGGGATCATCTGAACCTAGCACTCTTTCCTGCCTAGGCAGGAGGTCAGACTCGATGATCTGTTGAGGTCCCTTCCAACCCTAGCTTCTATGAATCCATGAATTTTCCAGGTATAGAATCTATTTATTGGAGGTTTGCCTTGAATTTGTCCCCCTTCCACTGCTACAACAGGGAAAAGAAATCTGGGGGGTCATATAGCTCCTGTGCTCTCTGCTTCCCCCAACTTTTTCCCCTGGCAGCCCTTCCTACTCTCCTTACTGTCAGACTCTGCTCTCTCTGAGCACATGGAAATGAGAAATACATCTTAAAGCCAAAGACTCACAATTTACCACATAGTTCTCTGGGCTGGGCCCACTAGAGCCAGCAGCATTTCAAGCCAGGGATGACCATAACACAATGCTGCTCAAAATGTGTGTACTTCAGATATCGCCCACAGAGGATCTCTGCTAATTAGCCCTCACTCATGACTGGAACTGGGTTTTTTGTCACAAGTCCTGGGATGCTCCAAAAATTGATATGCAGATGAGGTACAGAGCAAACTGGTCTGGCTCCACCTCATGAAGGATGAGGCCACACTAATCATCTGCAACAGAGGGCACTTCACTTATTTATTCCAGTGCTTACCTTCTTGCAGAGGGACTGGCTAGGGCAGTGGCCAGGCAGGGACAAATTTGTAGTAAACTTTACCACGTGCCTGCTCAAAGCACATTCTGACTTTAATACTGCACAGAACTAACAACAGACATACTCAGTGCCTTGTGAGACAAGGTCCTTAGAAATAGTGGGATCAGTCTGACTATGAAAGCCAAGGTATGAACTGCAGGAGGCAACACAGGTACTTTTCTGAACAAGTGACACTGATTACAGCTCATGTGGAAGATGAGTTTAGGAAGCATATCTGATTTAGCTGTTGTACTCAATTTTAATCCTGTTTCATTTACCATACTTTAGAAATAATGGTAGCAAGCTCTAAACTTTACTTCACATCTCTGTTTCCCCATGGTAACAAGATCCCAGCACTTACCATGTTTCAAGCTGACTTCCTTTGTGTCACTGAGGACAATTGTGCCTTTTGCCAACACCTGTGCATAAAAAGACGCCATGAGACAGAATCAGCGAAAACCCAGTCAAGATTGGTGGTTCTCTTACGTACAATCTGTAGCACAGGTTTTTAATGGCCAGGGTGAATATTATACTCATGAAAACGAGGGACAAGTAACTTCAAAAGAAATAGGGTTGTGGATAAGATTTAAGCTACTTCTTCCTGTTCCTCATACAAAGCTCTGCTAGTGTCCTTTAGTCCTGCTTTGCAGTCCCCCTGCTATTCCAGTCCTGGATTCCCCACACTGCTCTACCAGTGCCCATCACTCCTGCTTTATTCCAGTTCTGGCATCTCCTTTTGAGCTGTGTAACTGTGGATTTAGACAGAGTCCAGCTGGCGGTACTCCTGTGCTCTCCTCTCCTTGAAGAGCCCTGCTTGATTTCAGGGAATTTGTATTTACTTAGCTAAAAGTGTTACTGGGCTGCTCTCTGATGGGGTCTTTTGGTAAGATTATGGCTTGGCTCTGATCTTTACCCAAAAACCTATTTAGATTACACACTTCTGATTACTCAATGGTGGTCAGAAGTAAAGAGGTTTTCCGGCAAACATAGTAAGGCCCTGATACGTACCAAGTAGTAGAAGTTCACACTAGTGGCATCCCCATACCCATCTTTGTTCAGGATATAGTGCACCCTGATTGTCTTCTGCTGGCCACAGTTCAGCTGCTTTCTCTCTGGCTCAATCTTAACAAAGGTGTTAGTGCGGGAGTAGAAACGATGAATGTAGAATTCAGTCTTAGTTTCCTCAAAGATCCCCCAGCTAAAGTCAGAACAGTCAACATAGCTTGCCTGAAAAGAAACATGGGGAAGAGGGTAAGGGGGAGGAAAGACAACTATTAGATGACGTAATGAAGAGAATGTGAAAGTATCAGACATGTTAATTACACCTGTTTCTAAAACATTCTGTGTCAAGAAGTGTAGCTGCATTTTAGGGTATGAGTACGTCTGGGCCATTCTTGCACAGCACACTCAGATGGGTTGCTTTCTGCTCCAATGCTTAACAACATTGCTTAACAGCAACATCCAATGCAGGTTAGAGAGGTGAGTTCAGAGCCTTGCAGGTCTAGCTAAAGTGGCACTGGCTGTTAGGAGATGCTGCAGAGCTAGAGCTACATGGATTCCAGCCAGACTGGATCAGTTGACTCTGCTTTCCCCGTTTTGCTAAGCCAGCCTAAGGGAAGGGGGGAACACAAGACTTAGGATGTGTCTCTGATGAAGGGAGAGACTGCAGTACAGATGGAAGGAAGCAAAGCAGATGGATGTCATGGGAGGTTTGGGCATCCAGTGTGGTTGAGAGAGGACAAAGGGGCCACCAGGGAGGTTCTGCTCTGGGAAGATTGTGGGAATTAGGTACGTCAGCAGGGAAGACATCTGTTCTGAAAAGAGGCAGGAAGGAAGTGCCTTAGCCCTGCCCCTCTTTCCCCCATCATCTTGATGGCACAGCCTGCCCCTCTCCAAGCACTTGTGCACCTCATTAGTTCTTTCCTGGTCAGACCTGCCTTGGGGTTTCAGGAGTCACCCCTGCTGCCTGCAAGGGTACACTTAGCAGGTTTTACAGGTTCTCTGGTGCTATCTGAACCAGGGCTAAGCTCTGGGAAAACCCCAAAAGCAGCAGAAGCTGCAAACATGCTGCAGAGAATAACACCTAACTGAAGAGTGAACGGGAAGAAGACAAAGCAGAGCTGCAGGCAGGGAGGGGACATTGCTGACTAACATTCAGATCGCTGCAGCAAGTCAGAGTGAGAGTCACTGGAGTGACCACAACCTGCCTCCCCTACCCTGAAAGCCACGTAGCATGATGAGAACACCAATGTACTTCACACCCCTCCCACAGAGCCATTTCTCTCTCAGGTGCAGAACATAGGGCCTATATCCCAACAGGGTAATCCCAGTGGCCCACCCTAATTCTTTGGTAAGCATTTTTATTAAATGGGAAGAAATATATATTTGGAAAGCAAAACTTGAGTCCTGCAAACTCCCTGCATGGTGAGTCATTCGTCTGCTCCTCTGCCTGCATCTGCTGTCCTGTTTAAAATGCTTGCAAACATTTTGCAAGTGACCCTTGATACCATTTTAGTTGTGTAGCCCAGTTCCAAGGAATCGGCCCCGTTGCTGTTGTGCCTTTCTGTTACTTACCCTCAGCTTCAATCTGGGATCAAAGAGGTTGGAGGTGGTGAGGGAAAACAGAGCAATGCCGTTCTCATTTGTGGTATAGTTAGCCAGGTACATTCCATTGAGCTCTAGGTGGATGATCCCCTTTGCAATGGGGTTGTTGTCTTCATCTCTCAGCTTGATCTGAACAGAACAGAAGTGCCAGGAAACTTAGATGGCAAGTGGAGCCTGCTTGCTTTCCCTTCATGAGTTTAGCTGGCTTCAAAGGCTGAGGAACACTAAAGACATCTTGTGGGGTACATGAGAGTGAATAGCAGCAGGCAGGACTGCCACAGAACGAACTGTGTTTAATTCACATGTGTACCCTTCAGACTACTTTCTAGGGTGAGGAGGAGGAATTCCTTTGGAGGTTCACCCACAGGACAAAGAAGCACAGGGAAAACACTCCCGACAGGTAAGAGGGACAGAAGACTACATAAAGGATCAAGCATTAAAGTTTATTTTTAATTTTCATCATGGAAATCCCTTCCTGACTCTTCAATGGCAGTTGATTCCAGGATATAAAGGGTGGATTATAGGCTGCCAATTGGGAGACCATGATACACATCCTGACCTCGGACTCTCATTCTCTGAGCCAGTGGGGTGGAATGGCCTTGAAAGGCACCACTTTTTACTGGATGCTGGCTCATAAAACTTGAAGCAATCAGAGGCCCTCTTTTGATCCTTTTTCTTAATGGTGACCCTTCCCCCTCATCCCATATCATCCATTGCTTCTTTGACCCATAGACATCATATAATTATGACTGAAGACTAGCCCACTGACCTCTCAACCAGTTTTTCTCATGTTTTCTGAAAGCAGCTAAGACTGTTAGGAGACTTTTGGTGTAAAGGCTATTGCCATGAACTGTTATTGAAGGAATCTGCTACTTGGAGTAGAGATGGCCATAAGCAGAGCAAGACTGAGACCCTTTTCCATGACCAGAGAAGGTTGTGTCTCTGCCAGCCTACCTGTCCAAAGTAAGGGATTCCCCTTTTGTAGTACGGATCCATGTTCTCAAACCACATGCTTTTTCTCCCTTCGTAGATGAAAATTGAGTCAGAGCTGCTAATCTGCACACCTGTGAGAGGCCCAGTGGCAAAGAAAAAACAAAAGAATCAGAGATGGGGAAATGTGAGGCTTTTAAAAAGCCCTACTGAGTGACCTTGCTATGGGGTCCAGAAATCTGGAGGAAGTAACTGTATGTTTGAAATGATTCTTAATGCTGAGCTCTGCGTTATGGCAGGCAATTACAGACTCCTCTCACAGAGTACTTGTCTACCGGGCAACCCCTCTGACTTGGCCCTCCCCAACCATCCCCCTTTGGTGTTACCTGTTCCATTCTCTGTGACCATTGCATCCACGTAAAGGCTAACAAACCTCCTTGAATGATACCGAAATAACTGGAATGCTGAAGTGGGAATGGTTTTGGTGAGGCAGCCATCCTTCCCCAGCTGAAAAAGAAGGGACAAGCCAGCGATTATGAAAGGGAGAAAAAATCCCAGTTCTTTCAAGGTCAGACATCTACTTCTTGTCTTCGTATGAGAGGCTCTGCATCTCTTAGCAAATCTTAGCTTCATGCTTCCAGCTGCTCTGCCTACCTACCTACTCTCTGTTGTTGTCATATTGTTCTCCTCTTGCTCTATACTTTACCATACCTTCCACCACCGCCATTTCAGTGTCACCTTCCCCAACTCAGTCCTGCCACTTTCTGAGAACTCTAGCACTGGCCAACCAGAACATTTAATGACAAACTCAGCTTCAAAGCATGAGTACCCTGCCTTGACTTTAGTAGTAGTAGCCAGCTCATAGCGGATAAAAATCTTGTCTACAGACCTTTCAGAATCTGACTGAGAACACTTTTCCTTCCATTTATTCTCCCCACTATTTTAATTTCATAAGTGCATACATTCTCCCTTTCTCCACTAAAGCTTCCAGGTCAAGATAAAATCTAAATTTCTAATATTAATTTTTTTTGAGGAATAATACAATTAAGAATTACATTAAGACTAAAAATAAATACTCAGCCCTTGCAGGACTTCTTTTTACATCATAAGTTGCAAAGAAAGGCATACGAACTGGTTTTTATGTTCTTTGTAAACTGCCCTTGATGTGTGAGCAAGAACACTAAGCATATGCTTGCTGAGAAAAGGTGACTATTCCTTGCCCTATTCATTCAGATTGGGATTATATCTTTGCAGCCAACAGGGTAACATGCTTGGCACTGAATCTGGTGACATGCTTGTACCCCTCCTTTCTCCATTTCAGCTTCTCAGCTCCTTGGCAGTAGATTTATTCCCACTACTTTTGCAGAGGAGTGGTACTGCACTTCTCATGAATCGCTTAAACTAGGCACATGCCTTTTTTTGCCTGGCAGAAATTAGCCATCCCATGAGAACAGTAGGGAGAAAACTGATGTCCTGACAGATGTGCCCCGCTCAGTGAAAAAGGCTTTAATACTTGAGGCTGGGAGTGATGCAAAGTTTTTAGGATTGCATATGCAGTCACTGCTCTCCCAGTATGTAACCTACTTCCCTGGGCAGGGCCCATACATGATAGATTAAATTCATTCTTTATCCTGCCACTCCATCCAAACAGAGTTGATTCTTAAATTGTAATGCGGAGGCCTGGATCCCAGTTTCCCCATGACTTCTGTGTCTTTGGGTCTGGAACACATGAGAATTCTGAGGCGTTGAGGCTATTAAGATGAAGCTCCCCAACAAATTATTTAGATCCTAGCAATAAAGAAAACTCCTCCACTCCAAAAACCTCTAGCTCTGCCCATGACATGTTGGGCAGAAACAAAATCTGTTCTAGGTGGACTGCCCAGCACTCCCCAAGAAATGAAAAGGCAACCAATAAAGCCATGTGATGCATTAAATGCAAAACTCGCTGGAAAGGAAGAGAGGAAGAGGTACAGGCCAACATCATACTTGTTCATTGAACCTTTCACATATTTCCTTGGGTGGTTGGTCACATGCCACATGATAGTAATTAGTTTTACAGACACTGAGCTGGACGTTCCCTTGCACAGGCTGTCCATAAGTGTACCTAGTAGAGGAGAAAACAATGAGGAAACAGATTGTGTGGTCACTATTTTTGGATTCAATACAAGAAACAAATATATACCCAAAAAACTAAGATTCTGTTTATACAACGGACTGTAGCTGAGAACATGGGTAAATGAGCTTATGCTGAGCGCTGGCTGCTTCCAGGACATAAACTAGCTTATTTTAAAACTAGCTCAGATGTCCGTACACAGCAGTTCAGCCTGCAGTACAGACATGCTCTAAGACCCAAATTGGAATCTTACCGGACCCAAGGTTTAAAGACCTTTTCCTAGGCCTTCTTTTTTCCACAAGGGAATCCATCATTGTCATGCACAGAACAAGTTATGTCCCATTAAGCAACATTGTTCAGGACTGCAGGGCACTTCCCCTTTGACAGAGGCATATATGGGTACCTCAATGTAAGGCACTCTTATCTACTAATCTAGGAACTTCTCCTGCCTTTTTTTTCTGTTCCTTTTATCCATGTCTTATCCTGATTAAAAAAATCCAATCGTGAGTAAACATATATTAATCTATTATCTTCAACCAATGAAATAAACATTAATATACATTGGGGTGCAGTGGGATGCAGTGTGCACGTGGGTATTACCAGCATCGTGTAGCCTGAAGTGAAAGTGAGTCATAGTGGTAAAGTGCCTTGCCCAAGACCACACACTGAGAGAGTGGCAAAGCCAGGATTAAGATTCAAGAGCTTCTGTTCCCCAGGTCCATGCTCCTTGAACCTGGCTTTGCAGCCTTCATGAATATATGGTGCCCTGTCATGTGGATACTTACGAAGCGCAAACATTCACTTTGAATTCTTGATCTAAAAGAGAGACCCTTCTTGGGGTTTGGAGTGACACTTCAAACTTTGGTAGCACTGGAAATTAAAAGGGAATAATGTCACATAGATACCATAGATGTGGAGTGAAAAGTGGCAGTGAGTCCCTAACTGTACCAACAGTTATGACAGGTGTAAGCGCTAAGAAGAAAGAGGAATGGTGTAGAGGGCATGGGATAGTAAAAACAGGATAAAGCCCCAAAATTATACTGCATGAAACCACCCTACCCAGATAGAAATAGAAGGTAATTGACTGAGAGAGACTTAATAGGCTAGTCCCTGTTACCACCCTCTTTCATTCTTGCCATGAGTTAGAAACATACTGTATTTGCTAGCATACCAGATGCATCTTTCCCCCCAAAATCAGCCCTCCAAAATCAGGCTGCAAGTCTTAATCTGGGAAACTTGACCTTATGCCTGGAATAGAAGCACCCAACAATCATAGATACACAGAATAGTAAGCTGAAAGGGACCTTTGGAGGTCATCAAAACCACCCCCTGCCTGAGGAAGGATTATCCCTATTCAAACCATCCCATACAAATCCATATCTAACCTATTACAAAAACTATGCAGTCAACCCTGTCACACAACCACAAGGCATAATACCCTAAACTCCTACAGGTAAGTCACAGGGACAGCAGTAGACAATGTCTCATTGCTTCAAGGGTTGTTAAAATATACACAAAAAATCCAAGGAAGAGGGTCATGATCCTCATGGCAGAGGAATGTGAAATCTACCACAGTCTGTGTCAATCTGACCATGGGGTAAAATTCCTTCCCAGTTGTGGTACTTGGCCCAACATCAAGGGGAAAAGCAAGACCTTCTGCCAGGAACCTCTGGGTTTTAGTCCCAGCAGGAGCAGTGGCATGCCTCAACTTTGGCTGCAGTCAAAATCCCCAACCATGGCTTCAGCCAAAACCAATGCTTCTGAGGAAGGCAGAAAAAAACCCCCAAATAAATACCCTGACACATGTAGCAACAGGATGGGAGAAAATCTTTCTTGGCTCACGTGACAACAGAAAAGCCAAGAAGCCCAGCAAAAACCCACAGCCCAGCATAAGCATAGCTATTTCTAGATCATCCCTAACAAATTCTTATCCAACTTCTAGTCAGCCTATTCCACTGTTTCACTGCTGTAACAGTGAAAAAGTATTTCCTGATATCCATGTTGAACCGCACTGGGCCCAGGATAGACTCCTATGGGACTCCACTCAAAATATCCTGCCATTCTGATATGGATCATTTTATAATTAACGTTTGCTTGTAGCTATTAAGCCAGTTGTCTATCCACCTTATAGCAGTTTTGCCTAGCCTACATTTCTCTAATATGTTTATGAGAAGGCCATATGGAAATTTACTAAATACCTCGCTAACGTCCAGATACACTGCATTCATAGCACTCCCTTCATCAACCCAAGTAGCTACCTTGTCAAAGAACAAGATCAAATTTGCTTGGCATGATTTATTCACAGTTAATCCATGCTGGCTGCTTGTGATCAGCCTTTCCTCCACTAGTTGCTTACAAATAGAGTTCCTCATGATATTCTGTAGTAACTTCTTTGGTATTGAGGAGAAGCTATCCAGTCTATACTTCCTCATGTCTGTTTTAAAGAGGGACATCATGGGTACATGACATGGGATATTATGTTACTGCAGCAACATGCTAAGTCAGTGTAGCATCCACAGGTGTCTACATGTGATTAGCAGCTATTTCACTGTAGCGGCGTGCTATTTTTAGCTGCTAAAAATAACCATGAGCCACATGTACGGTGCAGTACAGGTGGTTACTGCACCATGCTTTCGAATTTCCAAAAGGAAGTACTAAAGCATGGTACAGTAACAACATCACTATACAGCAACGTGTAGATATGCCCCATGTTGACCTTTTTCTAATCCTCTGGTTCCTCCCCCATCTCCCACAACTTCATAAATACAATTGTCAAAGGCTTTGAAATCTCTGCCAGTTCCTCCAATATTCTGGGATGCAGTTCATTAGGCCCAGCTGACTTGATTTAGTACAGACTCATCAAAAGCTGTTTCTTTTATTATCTCTTCTCCAGTTTAACACCTTCCTTATCCAAATAATCCTTTGATTCCTACTCCACCAGGCAGCAGCAGTGCCATGTCTATTCAGGCAGCTGCGGGAATCAGTTGACTTAATGGCTCACTGCTCTTAAGCATTAATGATCATCTCTCCTTTTTAACGGTCCTGCTGTTCCACTAATCAAGCTAAGCTTCCTTCTGGCCATTTTACTGTCTACTAGCTACTTCAGCTCTCTCTCCATCTATTTCACAGCTTTGTACACTGCATTTGGCTTTTTTAAAATTTGTAGATCCACCCACGGAGGCCAGCCTTCAACAGCAGAAAGGGCTACAGCTTTTGGTTGAACAGAAAATGGAGGGTAAGGGTAAAAACAGACACTGGATTTCTAGCAGATCAAAGGCTTTTATTCTGGGAGTCTACAAGCCAGTTGTGCAGTTTAAAGTATTTGTGAAGTATTTGAGATAATAGTTTTTCCAGGGCCAATCCCACCTAATTTGAGATGATTTCCACTCATTCCAGAGACAAGCTATGTGTGAAAAGGTCTATACTGATTTTGACTCAGATCAGTCAGAATTGTCTCAAATGCACCATCTGTTTTTACCCTAAGTGAACTTAAAATTAGGCTCTTTCTTGCTCTATGCAGCCACATCGCAGGAATTTTTTTGTTTTTCATTCTGTCTTCCCAAAAAGCAAGGTGCTTGTCTTATTTGGGGGCGTGTGCCATATGATAAAATACGGTAGTTTTCTAACAGAATGGGTGAGAAAGGACCCCTTGTCTCAGAAAGCGTGGCGTTCTCCAGGTCCTGCTTAGGGAACGTCCTGTGTGGGACAGTCCCAGCTGTGAGATGAAATGGAAACAAACCACTAGCAGAGCACATAAAAGCAAGACCATCAGGTAGTGAGCACTTTTCTTTCTTTATCCCTATTTGTCCATCCAGTATTAATCTGGTTCTGCCTAGTAACTGCCTGGCATCCAATTATTTATACTGCTATTAATATCTTTGGATTTATGCTTCATATTTTATCTCTGTGCATTGCACACAGAGTCACATAGGTGCTGGGGTGGGTACTTTGATTTTATTGCCCAATGTACAGATAGAGAATCCATGGCACAGAGAACATGACTTCCTTAGCATATAGCAGGCATTAGTGACAAAGTCCAGGAGAAAGCCCAGGCTGCTGATTGCCTCTTGATTGCACTAGGCCACATTTCTCAGAATCTACCTGGCCATCTCTTTGCCATCTCCTCCTTGCCTTCTGTTTCTGCCCTGTTACCTTTCTGCATTCCTTGCTTTATCCACCTCCGTCCCTCAGTTTGGGTTCATGGGCATGTGACAATTATAGTCCACACCATTCCTTGTGTACTTTTGGCAACCCCCCTCACAGACTCTGGCCGGGGCATTCAGATTCGGCTGATTTAGGGGACAGTAATTGGATTTGATGATTTGGTCCTTTCCCAGCCTGGCAATGGCTGCCTCGCCTGCCCCAGCTCCCGGCACCTGATGAACACTGGGACTTTTTCTTAAAGTACTCAGCTGGGGGCAGGAAGGGGCAGCCATGGGGGGCTAGCAGAGCAGGCAGGGGATGGGGCTTGGCAAGGGTCCCCCCATGGGCTCCTCCCCCTTCCCCCACCTCCTACTTACCAGCTCCTAGACCAGCTCCAGGTCCCTGCTGCAGCCACTGGGGACTGTCTGAATCATCAAAACTCCCTGAATCTTTTTCGAAGATTCAGAGAGCTATGACTCAATTTGGACCTTTTGACTGGTCCCCCAATTCAATTTGGATTCAGAGATTCGGTCACCGAATCGGGCCGAATCTCCTCTGAATCGAATTACCACCCGAAGCTTCGTACAGCCCTATTGCAGACACAGAAGAACTCATCACTAATGCCGAAGAGACCTACTTCTTACCATATTCATGCACATTGAATGAGTGATACACGTGTTGGCCCGACCTCCTTGTGAGGACAATGCTGTAGTACCCCAGGATTGGCTCCTCATTTAAGAGGAATGAGAGCTCGACAATGCTTTTTGTAGATGTAGTTTCCAGCCACTGAAAGATATGATTTTCCCTCGGATCCTGGAAGAGTGGGAGAGGCAAACATAAGTACACTGATTACCTTCTTTTTTTTCTTCCACTCACTATTCTCCTTTTATTTCTTTCAATTTATTTTGTTGGGGTGTTGACTCTGTATGTAGCATGTGAAAAAGGACTTAGTCTAATGAGCTATTGAGTGTTCTGAACCACTGATTATCGAACCGTGTGTGTGTTAAATTGGTCTCAGTTTATGCTGGACTGCATACATGAGCTGTGAGTTTCCTAGAGACAGCTTTAGACTGACACTCCATGAGACTTACGAGCTATTCCTGGCTCTCCTGATGCCCTGCTGGGTGATTGTGGGCAAATCCTGTCTATTTTCTTCCTCAGTTTCGCCATCTTTCAAATGGGGATAATGAGTGATTCTGACCTTTATATAGCACTATAGAAAAGCTAGGTGTTGTTACCAACTGCATTTCTTTGCTCTATGATATAACCTTATATGGAGATACTGTTCTTATAACGTGCTTGGTAATCTTGGGAAAGATGTCATCACAGCAGCCAATCTACTGTTCTCTCACTCATGAATATAGCGGCAATGCCACAACTACAGGTTTTTTTTATTTCCTTAGTTCTGCAGACTCCTTCCCCACACTTTCCATAATGTTTCCAAACAGGTATTATAGTTAATCAACCCTTCTCTAGTTCAGTGGCGTTGGTCAATATTATTTAACAGCTAATATTGTTTTGGCCAATTTCCTTTTCAAGAAAGATGTCTCTGTGTGTGTCAACACAGAAAAATGTCACCCAGCCACATACCTCTATGCAGGGAAGTTGTGTTTGGTAACGCAATTAAGAAATAACAGAAAAGGTGATGTACATACTGTCATTGCTGGTTTTTTCCCCCCAATAAATGATACCACATACTTTGTTACTGTACTTTTGTGTTCAGCAAAAGCCTCTGAGAAGGATATAGCCTTGCACAACAACATGGGCATAATTTATTGCACAAGTAATGTATTAGAGTACAAGGAATGCAGTAATTGTTACTATTATTATACAGGTTTCCCTCGTTTTATGCTGTACATGCATTCCTGGAAAACGGAGCATAACTTGAATTTGCGTAAAGGGAACCCACTTTACAATGCAACAAAGAGAGATATGTTCCAAGACCTCAACTGAACTGACCCCCAGGCCCATTTTTACCACATTTACAAGACAATTTTGGTACTCAACAACAGCAGACAGTACACACAAACACAGGCTGATGGTGAATGTTTAGTGGCAACAACAGAAACACGTGTCGCAGACAACAAGTGAGGAGTACAGATCCACACAGAAGACAATATTTTGGTGTGCATCACTTCCACAATGCACCGCACAAATTAGTTGACTCAGGGCTTCCACCATAATGATCGCATAAGAATGAATTTACCTCTCATATAACAATTTGTTGCTATAAAAAGGGTCATTGCATAAGAGCAAATTCACACCTGCAAGGGAAACCTGTACTCCTAGAGCATCTTCCATCTGAGGACCATAATGTGTCTTATAGACATGAACAAAATTTAGCTTCAAAATAACTTTGTGAGCTATTTATCATCACTCCTGTGTTAGATATGGGGAAACTAAGTCATGAATGTGAAACCCAGGATCCTATACCGAGTCCATGGCAGTGGTAGGAAGAGAACCTCATGTCCTGACAGTCACTTGCTCCAGCCATGATTAATCTTTAAAGAAGTGAAGTGCGCTAATACATCTTCATACTGATGAAAGACCAGGTTTCCTTTTCAGGTTCTGGTCAGAACTTCTTGTATCAAAGACAACTAAAGATGAGCTGAGCTTTTTCAGGAATGGTCACCCATGCACTTGTGGGGGGATTTGGTACGCATTCTGCTCCTGAGAGACTTCTCTGAAAGCATGCTGTAGGCCTCAGTCCCTGCCACTCATTCTAACCTGTGCAACTTGTTCTAGCTGCACAGATTTCCCAATGAAGCCACGTGAGGACTACACCTTCTGGGTGGCAATTTCTCAAGCAACCATGCCACTTTCTGGGCGATATTTCTCAAGCAACCACTAACTCTGGAAACTAAAATTATTTCCCCTTTGCAAATAAATCATGTTTAACAGCACAATGCATTTCTTACCTTGATGATGATCTCGGGATACTAAAATAAAGAAAAAGAACAGAGAAAGAGATCATACATTAAGGAAACAGTAACTAATTTAAAAAAATGTTGGAATATATGGGAAGCCTGTGGCTGTCCCTTCTTTGGGTGCAAAAAGCCTAAGATCAAATTTTTGGTTTTAGCCTTATCTTAATTTGTGACTGTTCCAAAGTTCAGTGGATGAAGGAAATAACGTTAAAGTCATATGCCTAAAAAGCTGTCTAAAATATTTAGGGTTTCCTATTTTGTTGGCATTTTCTACAGTCTCTCTATCTGGTGTATAGAGGTAGGTGAGATAACACCCATAACTGTATTTTATACGGAAATGGTAGGGAAGTTTCCAAATCTCTTCCTCTACACAGAGGTTGCACACTAACTGCATGATATGAATCTAGGGAGTGTAGGTGTACTACAGGGACATCATGTATCTACCACAATGCCTTGTTCCTATTAAAAGGTAAAAAAAGTAGCTTGTTGAAGTGGATAGGTTTGTTGAAAATTTTTGATTCAGTCATACTCACTGTCTCCTGAACAGGTCTGAAATTGTTATCGAGAGCGACAGCACGGATCATTACTGAAAAGAAAGAGGGGAAGAGTGAAAAATGAGCAGCTTTCCCAGTGGTGTGACATTTGCTTATACATACGTTCAGACACTACATACTTTCAGGCACGTTGTAAGTCATAGGGCTGAAAGGGACCTAATGAGGCAGGACTGAGTAGTCTCAGGCAATCCCCAACTGCTGCTTCTCTAGCCTGCTCTTAAAAACCTCAAGTGAAGCAGATTACCTAGGTAGCATGTTCCAGTGCTTCACCACACCAATAGAAAGTTTTTCCTAATATTCAACCTTAATCTACTTTGCAGGTTAAAGCTGATTTCTTCTTGCTCTTCCACATAGCCCAAAAGACAACTGAACACCACCCTCCTTATAATAATTTTTAATGTACTTAAAGATCATGTACCCACTTAGTCTTCTTTTCTCCAGACTAAACAAATCTACTTCTTTCCATCTGTCTTGATAGTCCCTAGTTCGATCATTTGTATTCCTCTCCTCTGGACTCTTTTCAATTAGTTTACATCTTTCTTGGAGTGAAGAAACAATACTGCAGCTGGGGTCTCACCAACACCTGGAAAGAGCTGCATAATGGCCTCTGAGGTCATTACTGACAGCATTGTCTATGGCAATTCTGAAGTGTTAAGAAGTAGCCATTTTAGTTGAAGAGCTAAGAAGCATCTGAAAAGTATTCTAACCAGTGAAACCTGTTTAATTGAAATATTTATTACACAGGGCATCTAGGTTCATAATCACCTACCAATTAGACCCATGGTCATATTAATTCCTCAACATTTCAGGGCATTATGCCAGCAATAGTTTTGAATCACAACTTATTCTGGAAATTTTTACAGGTGACTGAGTCCACTGGGACAATGGAAAAATGAATCAAAAGAAAATGAACTTCAGGTTTGTAGTTTGGAAGAAAAGAGCAGAACAGTCTCTTCCCCACCTAAATCAATAGCGGACTAGTGGAACCTGTATCTCAGCCCAATGAAACATGATTAATTTTGCTTACCCTTTGTTTTATTGTCATATGAATCAGGAACACAATCCCCTTTAATAAAGTCACCAATTGCCACACTACAGTCATGAACATCTACATAGCATTTCAAACATGTCTGCATGGGATGTTCCCAGACTTCGCAAATGAATGATGCCAGCCTTAAGAAACATAAGGCAATTCTGCTAGGTTCTAGGCACTCCTTAGCTTGAGATAATTCAAATCCACAAGTCCCACTAGTGGGAGAGTGCCCTACTCAGCAGGCATGTCTACACTTCAGCAAGTACTAAATGACTGTGCTGTAACTGCCATTACTGCACAGTCCCAGTGGCTCACGGGTCATTTTTGACCCTGCTGTGCACTAGCAATGAGTTTCTGTTCTTCCTATTGAACACACAAAAGCTACATTTTGCAGTTCTATGAGTTATTCCTCCCACTGCCTCAAAATGATACCTGCCAGGCACTACTCAACATCATCCCAGGATGGATGATGGTTGTCTTCTCCCAAGTCCTTTGTCTTCCTAACAGTGACGAGCCTTTCCCATTCCCAGCACTGTCTGATGTCCATTTTCCCAGTTAAATAAGTGACTCATGTGCCTCCTTCACCTGTTTCTCCTGGTTTGTAGATGGGCTTGTCTGTCTGCATGAAGACAATGTTGTCTATATTCTGAATTGCCACTGACCTCCTCTCAGATAGCTCAATTGTTGCACCCTTGGCAGAGAAAGTGATGAAAGCCAAAGGGACAGAGCCGGCAGAAGGAACCTGAAAAGAAACAAATATTGAAGTGAGAAGGTGATAAGTAAGGTCTCTTAAGGTCTATCTATACTGGGGAATCCCCAGAAGGTAGAGACTACCGTAGCAGGGTGCAGGGCCCAAGGCAAATCAGCCTGTGCAGGGCCTGAACGTGTTGGTGGCAGTGGCAGCAGGGGTGGTGGCAAGTGGCTGGACGCAAAGCTGGCCTGGCTCTGTGGGGCCCCCCAAAGCACGGTGTCCAGGGCAGTTGTCCAGATTCTCCCCTCACCCCGAGGGACGCCCTGTCAGCAAGACTAACAACCTCCAAGTGTGCCACACAATGGTTCTGCAGGATCAGGGGAGGTTGCATATTTTCCAAGACATGCTTCTCTAGGAGCCCATGCTATTGGAGATTGCTGCTGTCATCAAGGGGCTGTAAATGACATGCACAACTGAACGCATGCATCATGCAGTAAGCATGGAAGATTTTAGTTTCACAGGTCTACTGAGAATGACTGTGCTGACCGGGTTGCCAGTCTATATAATCAGATTCTGAAGTGACTCTTCTGCTGGTTTAAAGACCTCATAACTAGGTACTTTTGTGGCCTTTCCCACAGCCCCGCACTATAAGGGTGAAAAGACACAAGGGTGTTCTAATTAACTGGTCCCCCATGCAGCTACATCAGGGATGTCACCTGGAGGTATACATACCCCTAGGGGTACTTGGAAAGGTCATGTGGGGTACGGTGCTGCCACCCACTGCCCTGTGCTGCCACCAGCACCCACCAACCCATGCTGCTGCCACACGTTGCTCTCCCACAGCCAGTTGCATGTGTGGCTCTGCAAGCTGCTGATGGGCAACACGCAAGTGGTCAGGCATGAGGCCCATCAGGAGCCCATGGAGCCACATGTGTGACCAGTTGTGGGAAAGCAGGGTGCTGTGGTAGCACGGGGCGGTGGGTGGTGGTGGGTGGCAGTGGTGCAGGGTGGTGAGTGGTGTCGGCGGTGGTGGCCGCCATGTATGAACCTTGCTCCTGCATGTCTGGCTGCTGCCACCAGAAGGTGTATACTTGCTAAAAAAGGTTGAAAACCCCTGGCTTAGATCTACACATGAGGATGACATCCAAGAGCCTTTTCCAGTCTCAAGGCCTGACCAATGTTTGACTCTTTCACTTTTCTTCCAGCCTATTTCCCAGGCACAATTTCTTCTCTCCCTGTTTGCTTTCATTCCTTCTTTTCATTTCTCATCCACATCTCTACTTGAGCTTCTTGCTCCTCCTGCTCTTGCTTTCAAGAATATTGCTTACAAGGATGCTTTCACCTTACCAACTCCATAGTAGAACTAAAATATTAAATACCGTGAATGTGGTACATTTGAAGAAGCCATTCTTCATCACAGACTCATTAAGCAGAGTAGTATTGCGTTCATAGTATTCCAAGATAATGCTCAGGGTCACAGGCTCGGTCAGGTTAAAGAACTGTAAGCAGGCGCTCTGTGGATTTCCACTCTGAACCACGGCCGGGACCAGCAGGACATATTGGCTACAGGGAGGCAAAACCAGGCAGCTAGTTCAATCAAATAAGGCTGAATGACAGAAGCGAATACATGATAACAATCCACATGCAGGGGGGTTCAGTCACTGCTAAGCAATCCTTATTCTTGTGAAATCATTACTGAGAAATCCTTACTTCTATAACATCCATCCACAGCCTTGTGAAACCAAAAAAGGCTCCTTTTTACTTAAGGGAACTTTGGGTAGGATCCTGAGCGAGCAGAGAACAGAGGTTTGTCCCACAAACTACTCCATTGCTAGACCATTCCCAGAGCTGAGAGCAGCCAGGCTAAGGGATGGATTTCTTCTTTCTGAAAGTGAATGTGTTTCTCTTCAGAATACCCCAGTGAGTTATGGCGCTGTTATTTCCACCCTTGTAAAGGTAGAAACTTGGCACACAGAGGCTACCACAGGCAGTTAGGTGACCCAACAATGAGCACTGCAGTGCCCCTACAGTGGCGCTCACAGCCTTGAACCAGGCCCTGAGTTGCCCTGTACAATACAGGGGGAGAGTTAGGAGTCCTAAAAAGAAACTCACAATATACTTTGTAGGGATACTATGAGCAGTGAGCGTGCCTGAAATCCCAACCCTTTCTGGGATGCAAGCATCTTACTAAGCACCACTAGGAGACATCTTCCATCACGGGGGATGATGGCTTGGAAGCACTTTTCATCTACAACATGTCTGGAGAACAAGGAGCTTCCCTATTCTAACATAATAAAAGCCATAGTCTGTCTGTCCGTTTATCCATAATGCTCTCGGCCAACTGTGCATGCACTGCCGAGAGGACGGGTGCCAATTGGCTAGGCAGCCCAAGCTGTGCAGTCCAAGTTTGAGCCGCTGCTGAGGAAGTTTGGTGGTGGCAAGGAAGGTGCCTCGGCCACCTGAGCAGTGGGGCTGCCCCCCAGAACAGTTAGCAGGGAGGGGGAGGAAGGGAGGGGAGGTAGGCGGACATGGAGCTGTGGGGAGGAAGGTGGAGTGGGGTCAGACATGGGGGCCATGGGGCCCATAGGCAGAGGGAGGAAAAAAACTGAGAGGGCTGAGTTGAGTGCCCCCCCCAAGTGGGAAAGTCTGCAGGGGAGGGGAGGAGTGTGTCTGCAAGCAGGCAGGGACTGGAAGTGAGTGAAGCAGAGCAGGGATTGGGGCCCACCGTGCCTGTGCAACCGCCCCTTCTCCAACACCTCAGGCCATTGCCTGGTGCTGGCACCCCCCACAAAACTGCCACCTCCAGCCTCACACCAGCCGCAGCTGCCTGTGCACACTGCCTGGGATGGGGGCTTGGAACTCGGGGCCTGAGCAGGGCTTGCTTCAGCTGCACCACAGGGCCAGAGCCCCCAGGACTTCTGTGCCTGCCCTGGGTTATCCCCGGGAAACCTCACAGCTCCTTCAGATGCAGGACACCAGGGAGCCAAGGTAGGAGTGGGGCATGGGGCAAGGGTGGCTGCAGCTGCGGTTGGGCTCTGCCTGCTCCCTGCCTGCATGCCCGCTCCTGCCTTTGACAATGGCAAGGCACCATGTGCATCCCTGCTGGGCAGGCCAGGCAGCAAGGCACATGGCACCACACTGCTGTCAAAGCAACAGCAGCAAGGCATGCCAGCAGGGAGCAGGCAAAGACTGGCCCGACACTGCAGCTGCCCTTGCCTTGTGCACAGATGAGGGGCAATGTGCCCCCCCACTTGGCTCCCAGGTGCCTCTGGAGTAGCTGCTGGGCTGCACTGGGTTCCTTCTGGGGATGACCTGGGGTGGACACGCGGGTCCCAGGGGCTCTGGCCCAGCGGGGCAGCTGAGGCTGGCCCTGCTCTGGCCCCTGGCCCCAGGCCCTGCCGGGCGGTGGGAAGAAGCAGATTGGGTCAGTGCAGGACTGGTGCGGGGTGGTTTCACACGGGCTGCTGACGGCGGGCAATGACCTTGGGCATGGGGCAAGGGGTGGCTGCATGGGCCCAGCAGGCCCTGGCTCCAACCCTGGGCCTGGCTCTGCTCCTGTCCCAGCCCCTCTCCCCCAACAGACTTTCCCGCTGTGGGGTGGAGGGAACGCACATGTGCACACACTCAGCACCCCCCCAATTATTTTTCTCCCTCTATGTGTGCATGTGTGCGCGCGCGCACGTGTGTGTGTCTGTTCATGGCAGGAGGGAGAGTGCTTGTGTCTGTGTGTCCTTTTGCAGAGAGTGTGAATAGTGTGCTCACCTGTCTGAATGTGTCCGTGTGTGTGTCTGTGTAAGTGTGTGTGTCAGTGCATGTGTATGCATGCATCTATGTGCGTGCACCAGTGTGTGTGCACGTGTCTGTGTCCATGGCAGGGAGAGTATGTTTGTATCTGTGCGTCCATGTGCAGAGTGAGTGAGAGTGTGCACCTGTCTGTGTGTGTTCATACATGTCTATGTGTCCATGCGTCTGTGTGTTTATGGCAGGAGGAAGAGTGTGTTTGTGTCTGTGTGTCCATGTGCAGAGAGTGAGTGAATACAGTGCATGCTCATCTGTGTGTGTGCATGCATGCATGGCTGTGTGTACAGGCGTGAGTTTGTGTGCATGTGTCTGTGTTCATGGTGGGGAGTGTGTTTGTGTCTGTGTCTGTGCAGTGAGAGTGTGAACCCATCTGCATGTATGCATGCATGTGTTTGTGTGTGGGTGCATGCGTTTGTGTGCGTGCATGCATGCATGTGTGCATGCGAGTATCTGTTCATGGCAGGAGGGAGAGTGTGTTTGTGTCTGTGTCTCCAGGTGCAGAGAGTGCACTACGCTACTGCCCCCTCCTTCAATTTTGCAGGGCTAATTTGGGGGAGACAGGTGTAAAAACAATAGTTAGTCTGCTTCCTGCTGCTTGTTCCTCCTGCTTTCCCAGCCCAAGCTGTTCTTTCAAAACAATAAAAGACAGTACTGAAGAAAAGAGAGAGTTACATCGTGAAATGAATCATTGCTTCTCAGTGTTGTAATCCTGGTCTCACCACTCCCGCATCAGTTCTTGCTGACTTTGTTAACTCAGCTTGGCCAATTTACCTTGTACAATACTCCAGGAAAGGACTAAGAGGTAAGTTTTCAACAGTGAGCAAAGTGTAGATCCACAAAAGGGCCTTTTAGGTGCCTGGGAGTGGAATTCACAAACCTGAAGTAGGTATCTAATGTTCACTCTGGAGAGTTAGATGACTAGGTACAGGAGTCACAGTGGACAGCACGTTGAGCATGGGGATATGTAAGCCACCCTAATAAGTATATGCTGAGAGAGGGGTTCTGGTTCCTATCCTGGCACTGTGCTTCTGTATTTTGTATAAAAGACTTCATTCAGAAGCAGTGTCAGGACCAGAGCCTTCCATCACAGTCTAGCCCACAGCCTGGTGTTTAGACCCAAGTCACAGTAGCTGTGACCAGTGCTTTACTCATGAGGGTGTTAGCTCCTCCAGCCATGATTTTTTGAATGAGCATGGCCATGGCTGCTGAGCTTTGCATGCAGCTCAGTTCTGTTGGTGTGTTAGGGGTGTTCAGAACATATTTCTAAACCAAGACCCTTGGTGGACTTGGCAGCAGGGCCATGTAGTTTGTGAACCCTGACTGGACCTAGGAGTGATACACGTGTCAAAACCCAAGTCGGCCATGATGATGGTGCCGCTGGGCACGTGCAGTAGCAGTACTTCAGGCACTTAGAGCTTTACTGGTAAAACTTCTATAAAGTCTTAGAGACCTAAAGACTGTGTGTAGATAAAATGAGGCATGTGTGTGCATAACACTTTAAAGCAGGCTAAATGCTTTTGCACCCTTTAATGGTGGTGGTGTTTGCATACCTTGGCAGAGTTTGCATATTACTTCTAGCCACTGTAGGAAATTCGGCGGTGTAATGCGTTTTAAATGCCTTGGGGTGCAGCAAACTAAAACTTCTCCTCCAAGGAGTTTTAGTTTCCTGCCCGTACAGCCATGGAGCAAATCACCAGGCTCCGTGTGCTCAGAGGCTCTGCAGGAAGCCCTGCAGGCAGCCTGGCAGCAGCCTGAGAAGGCAGGCTCCACCCAAGAAAAGCTGCAAGCCTGATATTTTTTTTCTTCTCCCCTGGAGCCTGCCTGAGCTGTGTGGGGGTCTGGTGCTTCCCTCTGCAGCTGCAGTGCCCCCTGGGACCACCGAAGCCAGGTGTCTGTGGGCAGGTGTCGCCTGGTGTGGGTTGGTGTGCTGCTGCTGTGGAGGGAAGCACCAGCCCCACTCTGCAGCCCAGGGACCATTCTGCCCACCTGCAGCTCGCCCTTGCTCCCCACCATTGAAAAGACAGGTAAGTCAGCAGGGTGCATGCACAACACAGGAGTTTAATTGGCCCTAAACTGAAATGGTTCTTTAAAAAACCCACCGCTTCAGTTTAGGGCCCCTGTTTCATCTACACATGCCCCAAAAAGTTACTTGGAAGTTTTTGCAGCTTGCTGACTGAGGTTTAAGGGCCCAAATTTTGCTTAAGCTGAACTTCAGGTACCTAAGTCTTAAATGTTTTTCAGGTGCCTAAGTGCATAGAAGGGTTCCAAGAAACTTGTACTCCAAAGTCACTTAGCTCTTAAGGTATCTAAATTAATTTGGGTTTTATATTATGGACCACAAAAATCCGTAGGTTCCTGAAGTTAGGCTCCCATACGTGAGCGTCCTAGCTGGAGCAGGTGGGCATTGAAACCCCTGCTAATTCCCTAGAAGAGATGCCTACTTACTCAGCTCTACCAATGCATGCTAGCGCTGACCATAAAATACAGCCTGCTAATTTAGGCCTGGGCCAGCTACTCAGCTCTGCTGATGCCACCTCACTCAATACGCCAGCCTCTGTTATGTTACTCCTGGGTCTCTGCTAAGCAGATCAGATTTCTTACCTTTTTTGTGATGAGAGGGACGATTCACTTTAGACCAACAGTCTGCAACCTTGCCAAGCTGTAGGCCAAAACAACTCAGCTCTGGTCAAATTAGCTCTAGCAGCACATCAATATCAGGGGCTCTTGTCCATGCCAGAGCCAGGGCTGGGCAGTGGGGAGCTGTGCTGGGGTTGGACAACTGTCTATGTTGTGCGGCTGCCACTTCACCCTCCCCTTGCCCCCTCCCCTGACTGCAGCATGGGCACAACTTCAAACCCAGATATGCTGGCTGGAACCTGTGTCTATACCTCAGGTGAGGCAGAAAGGGTGGAGAGAACCAGTGGTGGTGCAGGTGCAGCTCCCAAACCTGATCCCGGTGTAGGTGGAGGCACAAAGGCCCCTATCACCGCAATGCTGTCAGAACCTCACCAGCTGCACAGGCTGGATCCAGTGGCTTTGTGCATCAGATTTGGTCCTTAAACCATATATTGTCAACACTTGCTCTAGAAACATCGTCTGAAACATCATCCCAGTATATTTCAATTACAGCTTGAATTGCAACCTGAACTCAAGTTTCAAATTCCCCAGAGCATTATACAGAGAGGTATGGTTGTAAAATATAAGCAATTATTATATAGTACAAAGAAAGAAGATGCAATCTCTTACGGTTCAGAAAGCTCTGCAGCGGTTAAATGAAGGAAAAGGATGCTTAGAAAAATCCTTGACCACATCTCTGTCTTCGAAGGTGGTGACAGAAAGACACAGATGTGACCTCTCCTGAACAGAGAACACACCTTCTGGCTTATAAACTCTCTTCAGCCACCACCCACTTCTTCATTATCTCATTCATATTCTAATGAATAGATGAAGAAACGACATTTGCATGGACTGAACTTCCTAACTTCTGCCTTTTTTTTCCACTCCCACTGTAGTTCAGGGAGGTTCCAGTGTTTCTAATAACCCCATTACAATATTATAAGCCCAGCCACTCCCTGCTTCTTGGGATGTTTCACCGGCATTTGCATTATTATACAGAGACGATTCCCCTATGATGTTCCAGCTTGTTAATATGTAACATCGCATCAGCATTTTTTAATTTTGTCAGGGACACTCCTAGACACAGCACAAGACACAACAACTGCCAGATCACTGTTCTGTCTCATGCCTTTCGTGTTGGATAGCAAAAATATTGCACAGAAGTTGTAGCCAACTTCAACTAAGAACGGGAAGAAAACCACAATTTTATTTTCCAAGAAGAACGACAGAAAAAAATAGGCCGATCTTTATGTGCTCGTGTCTTAAAGACTGTCAGGCCTAACACTTTGAATGGAGCTTGTAACCATTGGTATCATTAGCATTCTATCAAGGAAAAAGGCAGCTACACTTAAGGAGGCACGTAGGTATCTTCCTTGTCCAGGTACAGAGCACTGACTCTTTTTTCTAACAATGGGACTAATCTCTTTAATTCTCCCCATCTAATCACTTTAGCTAGCACTGGTATACCTTTGTAGGATATTGCAAGAATCCCACATGCTGCCGGTGTTACTAAGTGCTAAGTGTCTATCCTTGCTGAGGCACTGTGCTAGCAGGACCATGTGTAGACAAAACGAGAGGTGTGTATGCATGACACTTTAAAGCAGGCTAAAAGCTTTTGCACTGTTTTAATGGTGTTGGTGTTTGCACGCCTTGGTGGTGTATTGCACATCAATTCCAGCTGCTGTAGGAAATTCAGCGGCGTAATGCACGTTACATGACTTGGGGTGCAGCAAACTAAAAGAGCTCTGAGGAGTTTTAGTTGTTGCCCCTACAATTGCAGAGTGAAGCACTGGGGCCCATGCAGCTATGCAGGAAGCCCTGAAGACATCTTGGCAGCAAGCCCAGAAGGCAGGCTCTGCCCAAGGAAAGCAGCAAGCCTGAATTTTCCACCCCTGAGCCTGCCTGCCTGCCTGAGTTGCGTGTGGGCCTGGTGCTTCCCTCCGTGGCTGTGGTGCCCCCCAGGACCGCCCAAGTCAAGTGCCTGTGGTCAGGTGCCACCTAGTGAGGAGCCGCTGCTGCCACGGAGGAAAGCACCAGCCCCTGCTGCAGCCTGGGGACCGCTCCACCTGCCGGTAGCTCAACCTCCCCTCCCTGCTACTGGAGAAGCAGGTAAGTGTGGGGTGTGTGCATGACACGGGGGTTTAAAGGGCCCTAAATTGAAGCAGTGGATTTAAAAATCACTGCTTCTATTTAGAGCCCCCTTTTTTGTCTACACACACCTTAGGTGTCTATCCTTGCTGATATATTGGCTGGACTTTCTTGGAAAACAAAGACACCTGCAGGGTCAGGCAGCACAACAGATACATGATACACAGTTATGAGGAGCTCATTAGAAAGAAAGCTGATTACTGGATACAAGTCATGTAGCTGCAACAGCAGTCAGGTAGTTGTGGCTGAGTGGTTAAAGTGATAGATTGGCAATCCATTGGGGTCTCCCTGAGCAGGTTTGAATCCTGCTGACAGTGCATTACCTTCCTCACTTGTGAGGTATGCTCCCTTTTGAGGTCTCTGGAAGAGCTCCAGGCTGCAGTCCAGAGACTGTGTGCCATCAAGGACTCTGAGCAGGAGACTTCTACTGCCAGGCCTCCCCTCCTGGGGAGGTGGAGCATAGGTCCTGGTCACCCTCCAGGATAAGGGAGGACACTGGGACTCCCCCTCCTGTCCAGCCAAGGGGATGGACTAAGGTGGTCAAGGGCCCCAGGGCCTGCTGCACCAAGGTTCCCACCTCATTGGAGCTTTGCAACAGGTATGAACCTCTTGCAGAGCCTGCTAAGCTGCCAGCTCCGGTAGACAGCACAGGCCCAACCATAGCTACAGCACCTGCTGTCCCCCTCCACCCTGAGAAGGACTGAGGGGGCAATCTGCCACCCCAACCCCTTAGTCCGGGAAGTCTTCTGCTTCCCAGGAGCCCGAATCCAAGACATTACAGAGAAGATCCCTGAACTCCTCTAGCCCACTGACTACTACCCTATGCTCCTTATCCATGTGGGCACAAATGACATGGCTTGGAGCGCTCACAGCTGGGTAATGAGGCACTACAGAGATTTGGGAGCAGGACTAAAGGATTTAGGGGAGCAGGTGGTGTTTTCTTTGATCCTCCCAGTCTCAGGCTATGGTTGGAGGAGGGAGAGGTAGTGAACCAAAGACTGCAACACCAGTGTCATCGGGAAGGCTTCAACTTCCATGACCACAGCCCGTTCAGAAGCAGCAAGCTGCTGGGAAGGGACAGTGTCCACCTTGCTCCATTGGGGAGGAGCTTCTTTTCAGCCAGACTGGCTGGCCTGCTCCACCAGGCTTTAAACTGAGCACGCCAGGGGATGTGGGGACTACCGCCACTGCTGGCCTGCTGAGCGACCCTTGCAAAGCCAGCAGGTCAAGGCACTTAAAGGAGTCCACCTCTGCCCCAGCTCTGGAACAACCTGTAGGCAAGCCAAAGGCCCCCAAGGGGACACTTGTCTGCCTGTACACAAATGCCAGGAGCTTGGGGAATAAACAGGAGGAACTTGTGCTCCTGCTTAACACAAATAATTACAATGTCATAGCGATAACGGAGACCTGGTGGGACTCCACACATGACTAGGCCACAGGTATAGATGGCTATACCCTGTACAGGAGAGATTGAGTGGACAAAAGGGGCAGGGTTGTAGCTCTCTATGTCAGGGAAAGCTAAGCATCCCTGCAAGATGACATTGGTGCCCAGGGTGGATGACTGGAGACTCTCTGGGTAAAAATACGTGGGGAACACAGCGCAGGGGACACAATGGTGGGAGTCTATTACAGACCTCCTACCCAGGATCAAGAGTTTGACCAGGAGTTCGCCAGGGAATTGGCTGAAGCTGCGCACTCCTGGTCTATGGTTGCCACAGGAGACTTCAACTACCCTGACATCTCGTGGGAAGAGTGCTCGGCCAAATCAGAGAGGTTGCAAAGCTTTCTCTTGTGTGTGGATGAGCTCTACCTGATGCAAGAAGTCAGGGGGCTGACAAGGTAAAGTGCTGCTTGACCTGGTACTGGCTATGGGAGACAACCTAATCAGTGACCTAAAGATTGAAGGGAAACTGGGTGACAGTGATCATGAGCTGATCACCATCTGCCATAAAGCTGCCAAGTCAGTCAGCAATACAGAAGTCCTTGACTTCAGGAAAGTTGACTTTGACAAGCTCAGGAGGCTTGTAGGTGAGGCCCTAAGGGACCATGACCAACAGGGGAGGGGAGTTCAGGTAGAGTGGTTGCTCCTCAAGGGAGCGATCCTGGATGCACAAGCTAAGTCTATTCTGCCTCAGAGGAAAGGCAGCAAAAGGGCACAGAGGCCCCCTTGGCTTTGCAGGGAACTAGCAGACCTCCTGCATCAAAAAAGAAATACCTACAAAGGATGGAGGATGGGATCCACCTCCAAGGAGGAATATTTTGAACTCATCCAGACCTGCAGGGAGCAAACCAGGAAAGCCAAGGCTGCGACTGAACTCAAACTAGCTACAAGTATCAAGGACAATAAAAAGTTCTTTTTTAGATATGTGGGGAGCCAGAGGAAAAGCAAGGGCAACATTGGACCCCTGCTAAACCAGATGGGACACCTGACAACTGATTCTCAGGAAAAGGCCAACTTGCTAAATGGGTACTTTGCATCTGTTTTTCACCAGTCCCAAGGGTTACCCTTGCCCATAACAGGACAGGAACGCCTGGGTGAGGATGATTCATTACCCTCCATCAATGCTTACCTTGTGAAAGAACACCTAGAGAGGCTGGACACCTTCAAGTCAGCCGGCCCTGACAGCTTATACACTAGGGTACTCAAGGAGCTGACAAGCATTATAGCTCAGCCCCTGACATGGATCTTCGAGAACTCCTGGTGCTCTGGTAAAGTGCCTGAGGACTGGAAGAAGTCCAATGTGGTGCCTGTCTTGAAGAAGGGGAGGAAAGTGGATCTGGCAAACTACAGGCCCATTAGCTTGGCCTCTATCCTGGGAAAGGTCTTAGAAAAGATTATCAAAGAGGCCATTCTTAACAAACTGATCAGGGGCAACATCCTGAGGGATAGCCAGCACAGGTTTTTGTGGGTAGGTCTTGCTTGACCCATCTTATCTCTTTTTACAACCAGGTGACCTATCACCTGGAAAAGGGAGAAGTGATTGATGTTGTATAGCTTGACTTTAAAAATGACTTCCATCTGATATCTCATGATCACCTCTTGGCAAAACTAGCTAACTGTGGCTTCAGCTTCACCATGATCTGCTGACTGGGGAATTGGTTCTGCAGTTGGACCTAGAGGGTAGTGGTTGATGGAAGACAACCGTTGTGACGCACTGTTACCAGTGGGGACCCTCAAGGCTCTGTCCGTGGGCCAACAATATTCAACATCTTCATTAATGATGTGAACATTGGTATCAGAAGCAGACTGGCCAAGTTTACCAACGACACCAAATCCTGGGGTAAAGCGTCCACATCTGAGGACAGATCCAGGCCAACCTTGACTGGCTCAGGAAATGAGCAGATGAGAGCCTGATAGTGTTTAACACTGAGAAATGCAAGGGTCTCCACCTTGGGAAGAAAAACCCGCAGCATGCTTATAGGCCCGGCAGTGCTACATTGGCTAGCACTATGGATGAAAAGGACTTGGGAGTCATGATTGACCACAAAATGAACATAAGCCTTTAATGTGATGCTTCGCCTAGTAAAGTAAGCAAAATGCTGGTTTGCATCTATGCATGCTTCTCAAGCAAATCCCAGGATGTCATTCTCCCATTGTATTCGGCCTTGGTGAGGCCGCAGCTGGAGTACTTCATCCAGTTTTGGGCTTCGCAATTCAAAAAGATGTGGAGAAGCTTGAGATAGTGCAGAGGAGAGCCACACACATAATCAGAGGTAAGGAAAACAGACCTTATGACGAGAGGCTGAGAGCTATGGGAGTCTTCAGCCTAGAAAAGTGCAGGCTTAGGGGTGATCTGGTGGCCACCCATAAGTTTATCGGGGTACTCACCAGGATCTGGGGGAACATCTGTTTACCAGAACGCCCCAGAGGATGACAAGGTCAAATGGTCACAAACTCCTTCAGGATCGTTTCAGGCTGGACATAAGGAAGAACTTCTTTACAGTCTGAGCCTCCAAGGTCTAAACTAGACTGCTGCCGGAGGTGGTTCAAACACCCACTTTGAACACCTTCAAGAGAAATTTGGATGTTTATCTTGCTGGGATCCTATGACCCCTGCTGACTTCTTGCCCCTGGGGCAAGGGGTGGACTCAGTGATCTTCTGAGGTCTCTTCCAGCCCTAATGTCTATGTAATCTCTGAAAGTCCTTTGTGTGTACTGCAGACAGAGTAGAGGACAGGGTTATAAGTGGATTTTAAACACATCTGGGTTTGTAGTTGGTCAAACCCATAGATCAAGCACATATTCATTTGGACATTTTTCAACAGGAAAACATTGAAATAAATCATATAAAAATGAGTAGAATTCACCAGCCTGGAGTTCAGTTTGTTAAGGAAATATGCAGAAGCAAGATTTAGAGTAAAACCATTAAGCCACAAAAGAAAAAAAAAAAAAAGAGCAGTTTCAGCATACTGGTGCACTTTTCTCTAGACCTGCTTTCTTTTAACATGAAATAGCTCCCAATAAAGGCAGCAACTTTTACATCATACAAAAAGAAGGGGTACTTGAAGCCTGGAGCACTTGGCAAAGATGAAGGGGCATTTCCAAGACAGAAAGAGACATAAGGCACTATTGTATAGTAATTATATTTTGTGAAACCTTGTTTAGAAATTCATTTCCTAACAAAAATACTGAACCCACAAATCAGGCATTATACATCTACCAGCAGCTGGGATGCAAAGATGAGCCTTGATCTTCACTGCATATCAGCATGTTTGGTCCAGATCTTTAGACTGTATTGAGAATGACACACTGCCCAGTTATCCTGGACAACAGAGATAAAACCAAACTATTTTGGTTTGAAATGAGAGGGATATAGGGAAAATGACTGTCAAGGAGGTGCAATGACCATAGTTTACCTAGTGGAAATAAAAGGGAGGATAACAGAGAACCATCGCAGCCAGATGCTACAAAGCAGAGGTTCAGAAAAGGGCTTGAGACTGAAGATGACATAAATACACTTATTGACCTGAGAATAATTCTATTTTTCATTGGTCTACAGAAGACATAATTGAAGAAATCACTGTAAAGAGTAAACCTCAGAAAAGGAGGCAGAGGTGCAGAGCACCCTTCATGACTGAACTTACCTTTACAATTTAAGTGCAGACTTCCCATAAGATAAAACATGCAGTCACTAATTAAAGGGTAGGTGTATGTCTGTGAATGTGTCACAATTTTTTGCTGTGTGCAGCAGATATTTATGTATAACAGCCAGCTTACAAGCTGCAAAGGAAGCTGCAAGGAAAGCTTCCTTCTTCTGCTTCAGTTCACATGCAGGTTGTTATTAAAAGAGTGTGTCTACATGTGCATTTACGTAAGAACAATTGCTTACAAGTAAAGTACTAGCAAGTAAATGGTCCTGGGGATGCATCTACACATGCAGGAATGTGGGAGCAGATTTGCTGCTCCCAGCAGCAAGCTGCTGCCATGTCCTGAGGCCCTGCAATGGGCCCTTGTCACCACCAGGGGGCAGCTGTAGTCGGCAGACATCTTGACAAGCCAGCCCGGCTCTCTGCTCCTTGGCCAGGCACTTCCCTGGCGAGGAAGACCATCCACAGCACAGGGACACCATGTGGCAGCTTTCTCTGTGCTGCCTGTGCCTCCCCATGCCATGGGTGCTCCAGCCCCTGCCCTTGACAGTTATGACCAGCACCCTGGGCTCCTGCTGGCAACTGCACTGGCTCTGCTGGCTCACTGCACTGACCACTGGCTATCCTACAGCTCTCTAGGCCCTTGTGGCTCCCCCACAGTGACCCCTGCTCAGCCGCGCGCCTGCTGCCTGGACCCCGTCTGCCTAGACCCTGTCTGGCCAGACCCTGGTAGGGATACCAATGACAGGCTACTGGATGCCAGCACCAGGGCCACCCTTGCTTACCTGTGCCTCCAGGCCAGCTGCCTCTGGGCCCGCTGCACCAGCCACCAGCTAGCACTGGTGGCTTCCTGTCATCCAGCACACCTGGGAAGATAAACAGTAGCTGGAGGCATTCAGGATGACCCAGGTGACTTTCTGGTATCTCCTGGAGCAGCTCTGGCCATCCCTGGAGAGGCAGAACACCAGCATGTGGCCACCCCTTCCCATGGGTGCCCAGCTGACCCTCGTTCTGCTCAAGCTGGCCATGTCCACCAACCTGTGGTACATTGGCCATCTGTTTGGCATGGGCAAGGCCACCACCTGGGAGGCCATCTTGGAGGTGTGTGGTGCCTTCCAGCACGTGCCGGGGGACACTGCGCACCATGTGCATGCCACCCTGGTGGTGGTGGCAGGGTTCCATGTCTGGGATTCCCCCAGTGCATCAGGGCCCTGGAGAGGACCCACATCCCCATTATCTGCCTGCCCTATGGAGACCGGCCCTACTACAGCTGGCAGGGCTTTCACTCTGTGGTGCTGCAGGCCATCAGGGACCACCATGGGGCCTTCATGTGAATGCTGACTGGGGGGGCAGTGCCCAGGACATTGATGTCTTCAGGAATTCCACCCTGCCATTCCTGAAGCAGAGTGGGAACTTTGTTCCAGGGTTGCCAGACCTGCAGTTGGGTGCTGTGGAAATCCCACCCCTCCTTACCTGTTCTTTCTGTGGCTCATATGGCCCTATACTGGCCAGCTGGACCCTCACCAGGCCCACTTTAACCACTGCTAGGCCAGACCCACGCCCTGGTGAGGTGTACCTTTGGCTGCCTCAAGGGCCATTGGCAAACCCTCACCACTCACCTCAAGTTTGCTGAGGACAACTTCCCCCAGGTCACCATCGCAGCCTGCATGCTGCATAACATCTATGAGACCCAGGGGGAGCTCTTCCACAAGACCTGGGTGGTGGAGGAGCACCAGGCAGAGGACATCTTGCAGTGGGAGCACCACAGCCAGTGGCAGCAGGGGCACCTCCCACAGAGGCCCAAGGAGAGCCAAACACCTGCTAGGAGAGGCCAAGGCACCAGGGGTGAGAAGCACTGGCTGACCACTTCCTCCTGCACTCCCCACTGTAGTCCACCTGCACTGCCAGCCACAGGCCCGCTAGCCACCCTACCCACCCACACCACCCCACTCACTGCAGACTAGGGCTGTGTAAAACTTCAGGTGCTGATTTGATTCAAAACAGATTCAGCCTGATTCGGTGGATGAATCTACGAATCTGAATTGAATCTGGGACCAATTAAAAGGTTTGAATTGATTCAGTAAAGATTCAGAGAACGTTGGTGATTCAGGCAGTCCCCGCTGGCTGCAGCAGGGATCTGGACGAGGACTCTGAGCTAGTAAATAGGGGGTGGGGGAGGAGAGGCTGGAGAAGGGGACCATGGGGGGACCTCTGCCAGGCCCCATCCTCTGCCTGCTGCCCCAGCCCCACAAGCACTCCATGACCCCTGGCTGCTCTCCCAGCCCCCCCCGCCCGATGGCTGCCCCACCTACTCAGCTCCCAGTTGTTTAAAAAAAGCCCACACTTACTGGGTGCTGCCAGGTGGGAGAGGGGTGATCCTTGCTGCCCCCACTGCCCCCCACTGCATGAGGGGCTTTCCATGAGCCTCCCGACCCTGCCCACTGTCCCAGCCCCCGCATGGCTGCCCTACCCACTCCAGTTCAGGGTCCTTTGAAAAACAAACAAACTGAGACTCACTGGCTGCTGCAGCAGCTTTGGCGCTTCTGGGGGCTTGAGGAAGAGCTCCCCACACAGTACAGGGCAATGTGGGGGTAGCGAGATTCCCCCCCGCCCCTCGTTGGGCAGGAGTTGCTTATTTTTTTTTAAGGGCCGGGAGCTGGGTTGGGTGGGGCAGCCATGGGGGGCTGGGACAGTGGGCAGGGGTCCGGGGGCTCATGAAAGAGCCTCCTGACATGGCGTGGGGCAGTGGGGGCAATGGGGATTGCCCCCACTGGGAAGGAGCCGGTAAGTGGGGCTTTTACTTTTCAGTGAGCCAGGAGCTGGAGCGAGCGGGGCAGCTATTGAGAGCAGGTGGAGGAGGCGGCATGTGTGATTAGGAGATTCAGCTGATTCAACAGGAGCTGAATCTCTGAATCATATTCAGCCAAATTGATTTTGGACAGTGATTTGAATCACTGAATCAAATCACTGTCCCCTGAATCGGCCGAATCCAAAGCAAATACTAGCTGCTTCGCACAGGCCTACTGCAGACTCCTTTCAAAGCACAAGTTTTTATTCCCCCTCACACCAACAATAAAACACTCTTCCCCATGAAAACTAGTCACAATGTCCTGTGTGTGCCATCCCAGGCTGGGGGCGCCTAGGGATTAGAGCCCTGGGACGGACGGACAGCACTCTGGCCTCTGGCTGCTGCCAAGTGGAGGCACAAATGGCCACAAGTCCGGCAGGCAAGGGCTCACCCAGGGGTGATGGCAGTCAGTGGTGCCCTGGTGTGGGTGGTTCCACCTCTAGTGTCCAGGGTCAGGAGGGCCAGCCACCATCAATGCATTCCTTGGCATGTGAGAGGCCCGTGCCTGCCTAACTGCAGGGTCAAGGGCTGCTCAATAAATTTTGCACTGTCTCCCAACTCTCTGAGTGCTGTTGTTGGGGAATGCAGGGACAGGGAAGAATGGCTGGGCTGGGCTGGGCTGGGCTGGGCTGGGCTGGGCTGGGTTGGGCAGGGAGTGGGGGCAGGGGCCAGGCCAGGCCACGGAGGGCTCTCTGCCCAGTGCAAGGCTTACCACATGGCCAGGGCTGGCATAGACAGCAACTCAGTTTGATCCCGGCTGGAAGTGATGGCATGTGGCTCCAAGTGGTGTCCTCAGAAAGCGGGATGCGATATGTGGGCACTCAGCAGGGTCCCCCCCGCCGGGAGGATGTGGTGCTGCTGGCAGTCAGTAGTGACATGGGCGGTTGTGCCTTATGGCTGGGGCTGAGGCTTAGGCGCTGTTGGGCAAGCACTGGCCTGGGCTCCCCGAGCTGCTGGTGGAGGCTGTGGCTGTGGAGCTCAGAGGGACACTAGGGCTGCTAGAGGCCCAAAGTGCCCTCCGCTGGCAACACAGCACCACGGATGCCAGACTGGGGAGAAGGTTCAGGCATGCTGCCTGTGCTGCTGTACAGCAGCATGGCTGTGGCCTGCCTCCCAGGATGCCAGGATCTCCATCAATTACCCTATAAAGGGCGTTGACTTGCAGGTACTTCCTGACGGATGATTGTGACTGGTGATGGAAACCCTGTGCCCAGAAGGCCCTGACCTTTATGTAGTACTACTACACTGACTGGTGGTGCCTGTGCTCCTGCATCTAGCCTGACACCCCCGCTTAGACACGGGCGTTGGACCACCCACCCTGCGCTAGCTGGTACTGCACCTCCACTTTGCCCCACACCGCCACAAGTTTACTAGCCTCCTCCATGGACCAGCTGGAGCCCCAGGTAGTAGGCACTGCCATCAGTGAGGGCAAGGTCATTGGGGCTCCCTCGCCAGCTCCCTGGGCCTCCATGCAACTATCCCTGTGCTGTCAGGCCTGGGCAGCTGCCTGCCAGTCTGGAGGCATAGCTCAGGATTGACAGCCATGTGATGAGGCAGTGCATCACTGCACTGCAGTTTCCAGACAGGCTACTGGGGATGGGCTGCAGGGAAGGTGGAGCCGGCTGGCCTACTGGCTAGGTGCTGGCTCCAACTGGGCCTGGCTGCTGACAGGCCTGGTAGGAGCCTGGAGCACCCTGCAGGCATGGAGGGCACTGGCCTGGCAGCTGTATGGCACTGTGGTGTCAAGCAGTGCTGCTGGAGTGCAGCCAGGTTGATACAGCTCACCTGCAGCCTGTCCAGGGGAGCAAAGGGGGCCTGAAGCTGCCTGGGTGTGCCCCAGGGCTCAAAATGCCTACACGCTTTTAAAGGCCTGAGGCTGGGGCTGTCACAGAGGTGGCCCAGCGCTGGGCCAGGAGGGGCTCCTAGCCCAGAGCCCTGGGGTGAGCCTTAGGCTCGCCCCTAGGGCATCTATACACATATTTTTTCATTAGGTGACATGCCAGAGATCTGCCACTTTGGAGTAGACTCAATTAATCAAGTCTGCTCCTCATGCAAACTGAAGTGCACTGCGCCACACAGCATGCAGCTGCATAAGTGGTAAAATGTGCATCAGCATGCAGAAAATGGTGGTGATGCACACTTTTGAACTAAAGCACCTCCTAAAAGCACCTGGCATTGTGACACCTGCATGTGTAAAAATGCCCCTAGTGGCAGGACTGGCCAGGAGCAAATTTGGTCCCAATTGGCATCTACATGTGCATTACTGCATAGTAACTGGTCACAACTAAGTTTGCTACTATTTTTGCAGGTAGCAAATATACTTGTGATTAGAGTCATTTACTGTACAGTAATCATGTACACATGTAGATATGTATGCTTACTGCACAGTTAAGCATCTTGTTGACATGCCCAGTCAGTTGCTGCATTTGCTGTCTCAGACAAAAAGATTGTATATGGCCTCAATTGTTACTTGGTGTTCCCCTCAATCTGAAATAAGAATCATTTTGAATCAGAAATACACACCTGGAAAAGTTCTTGCAAAAGGAGCAGATTTTGCCCCTTCTATGTGTTTCCTTACATTCTTCTCTCTTCCCTTTTTACTTTGAGGTATGTTTATGGTACACACTATGGTTCACTGTTGAGCTACCCAAACCAGGTCTAAAACAAAACCGTCTAAACCTAAAGTTCCATTATCTAATTTACCCTGCTGAGTTCTCCTACTACTGTTCGCCTAGACTGCTTCTTGTAGCTGACCTAAGTAATTTCAAGCCATCTCCGGTGACTCTGTCACAGTCCATATGTTAGATATAGAAAATGGAAGAAAAAATTCCAAAAAATCTGTTTGCAGTTGGGCATAGGCTTAGATCGATCACTTAGATTCTGACCATATTTTAAATGGGAAAACATTTAAATAAATTATATAAAAATTAGCAGAATTCACCAGTATCAATCACGCAAAAATAACATAATTAAACTTTCAGAATAGACTAGTTTCTAATTCTTCCTTATTAATCAAGGAAAGTGATTTTCCACTCTGGTCAACACTGCTGAAACCTGAAGTTCAAGAAAGATGTGGACAGGTCTTGCACAGAGCAAGACAAATTATTAGGATCCTGGAAGGCAAGACTTATGAGGAGACTGAAGGAAGCAGGGTTATTTAACCAGGAAAAGAAAAGGCTGATTTGATAACCATCTGCAAATACCTAGTGGATGATTTTAGCGAGATGGAGATGGAAACTGGCTTTTTACTGTGGCTTTGGGGACAGGACTAGGAATAATGACTTTAAGCTGCAGCAAAGAATATTTAGGTTAGAGATTAGGAAGAACGTGCTGACTATGAGGGTGGTCACACATTGGAACAGGCTGCCTAGAGAAGTTGTAGAACTTTCCACCCTTGGAAGTTTTTAAAAGCAGGTTAGACAGGCACTTGCCTGGGATGCCTGAATAAGAAATGGTCCTGCTTTGAGCAGTGGGCTGCACTAGATGACATGAAAAGGTCCCTTCTTTCCAATGATCCTATGATCCAGTACAAGTCCTTGTCTCATCCATTTTCTTCTCTGTTTCTAAGGAAGGGCAATTAGTTTACTGGAATATATCCAAAACCTCAATGATGCCAAACTTGCATGTTTGGCAATAATGAATCATACATAATTAATTGATTCTGTTATGGTTACCATTTGGAATGTGCATAAATTTCAGAGTGGAAGGCCCTTATCAAAACTTGCCTTTGCCTAAGTTGAAAAGCAAACATGCAATGAAGCAGCACCTCACCACTATCTCCGGAGCTAAAGTTCTTGCTGCAAATGCTTGACCTCAGGTCCCTATAACTCACGTGAGTACTCTGACCACCAGGCTGTTCTGGAACACCTGGCTCCTTTGGATGCAACCTACCTGAGGGGTCAGTGGATGTAAAAGCGCACGTCCATATGCGGTGGCTTCCTGACAATGCCTTGCATGTTCTAAATAGTGAGTAAAACCAGTGCCTATGTGCTTCCTTCACCTTACATGTATTGTGTAACAACCTGAAGACACAATAATGTGAGCTACTTTTACTACCTTAGCTGTGATTATTTTATTCATTCTGTCTAAAAATAGACATAATAAAAAACTGGTTGAAAGCAACATGATGCCACTTTTGCCATATTTTTTAAAAAATACCACTTCAATTTAGGGCGGATTAAACCCCTGTGTCGTGCTCACACCCCGCTGACTTACCTGACTCTCTGGTGAGGAGTGGAGGGCAAGCTGCCAGCAGGCAGAGCAGTCCCTGGGCTGCAGGGGACAGGTTGTGCTTTCTCCCACAGCAGTGGCACCCCCACACCGGTGGCACCCAGCTCAGGCAGTCCCGTGGGCAGTGCAGCCACGGAGAGAAGCACCAGGCCCCTGTGCAGCTCAAGCAAGCAGGCAGGTTTGGGCGGGGGGTGGGGGAAGGAGAAGAGAAGATCAGGCTTGCCACGTTTCTTGACAGAAGCCTGCTTTCCCAGGCTGCAGCCAGGCTGCCTGCAGGTCTTCCTGCAGAGCCGTGGAGCTGCACAGATCCTGGTGCTGTGCTCGACAGCCGTAGAGGCAGCAAACTTAAACTCCTCGAAGGAGTTTTAGTTTGTTGCACCCCAAGTCATTTAAGGCACGTTACGCTGCCAAATTTTCTATAGCATCTGGAATTAATGCACAATACGCTGCTGAGGCATGCAAATACCAACACAATTAAAGCTGTGCAAAAGCATTTAGCCCACTTTAAAGTGTTGTGCATGCATTCCTCTCATTTCATCTACACATGGCTTTAGTGTCCATTTGCAAAAAGAAAAAGTAAAGTTAATACAACTGCTGGAAGTGCAATCTGGCAAATGACACTTGTGATAATCACAGAATCCTAGAAAATGAAGGTTGGAAGGAACCTAAGGAAGCCATTTATTCCAACCCTCTGCTTAAAGCAGGACCATCCCTAGCTATATTATCACAGCCAATGTTTTGTCTAACTCGGTCTTAAAAGCCTCTGGGAATCACTGGGACAGGGTTTTAATTTATTATAATGATGAAATATACATCACAAGGCTATTAAAATGCTGCTATAACACTCTCCTTCCTGTTCAATGAAGGTCAAGTACTGACTCTTTCTGAAATTGGTAACTAATCTGCACAGAATGAAAAGACCAATTCTCTAAGATGCCATTTGCCCTCAGCTCCCTCTGAGGTAAATGGCAGCTCTGCAGTTTTCAGTTATTTCAGTCCTCAGGGTTTTTATCAGCATTGAACTGTAAAAAGAGAAGAAAACAGAGATCCAACCAGATAAGCTTTTATAATAAGAGGTCTTGATTCCTGAGAACAATAATACGTGCAAGAGATTGCTTGGAGAAAATGACACATGGACAAAAAAATACCACAAATACAAACAGTGCAAATCAAAACAAACAATAGTTTCTCATCTTTAATAAGTGGCCTTTTCTTAAGACAGATTGTAGAGGAATTAACTTACTAGATTTGTTGGTTCTTCATTACAGCTGACATTTAGAACTTCCTAGAAAGAGAGATTAAAAAGAGTCAGGTGCCAATGATTTTAGAAATCAAGAACAATAGTAGTAGCAAAAGGTGCCAATTTCTTGTCCATGCAGGCTGAGAATCTTCCATGTTAGTGGAATTGGTATATGGCAGTGCTAGGGGTTTGCCATTAAGCACATGACACATGCTATGGTGGTAGACTTGCATGCTTTGAGGAATATAAGATTTGGAGCCCGTTTGGAACCACACAGTATGATGCCATCTTCCAAAATACTTAGGAAATGGTTTGCTTCACTTCACAAAGCTTGTGGTCACAAAGTCATTGTACAACTTCTTGGCACCATCTCTCATTGACTATAGGATCTCTAACAAATGTCTTTAGAAAATCTTTTGGTATTGAGAAAAACCAACGAATCTCCTGAATCTTCCATACATGGATTTCAATATTCGGAAACAGTGAATAAGAAAATGTTTCCACATAATTTCTTCTGAAATGCAACATTTCTCATAATGTAGCTTACAACAGTCAGATGGTGGAGGTTTCTTCAAAACACCCCTTAAAGACTGTGATCAAATGTGAAATCTGTAGCCATGAAAATAGCTAATAATTATAAGTGGTTTTAATTACAGGAAAACCAATGATTTTTGCATCATCTTTCAGCCTCTTGTTTTTCTGTTCAATGATTTGTTTACTCAAATCTCTGGTAAATAATTCAAGAATTTTGGAGGCAAAAATTATCAGAAAGAAAATTCTGATAAACTGATGTTATTCTTAGAGATTTATCATGCACTGTAGATGAACTGGCAAGTGCCAAAAAAGTGAAGCCTTTAATTAAGGATTAATGTCAAGCTAATAGTGTCTGAAATGTTTATAATAGATGTACTCATTTTTCTGTTTCTGTTGAGATGGTCACTTTTTCCATTTGATCACCGGACCATCACTAATACAAAGGGATCTTTATTCCTCATCATTGCAGGTGGCACATTAGAACAATCTGATCATGACCAAGATAATACCTTTCAATCATGAGCTGGTCCAAGGTCGGAGAGAACAAGTAAAATGATAGACCTATGAATGAACAGTAGTACTCATCATTGCCGAACTTGGGGTTTGATCCTAGTTGCCCCAGATTGCTGAAATAACTAATCCCTTTAATAGGCTTGAGAACAAACAATTTGATTTAGCTTTACCTTGCTCACTAGAAAAATGAGCCATGCAATTTGCTACTTCCAAAACTCTATCCAACATAGCACATTTGATACCAAACATTTTGCCAAAATTCAACAGTTATTAAGCCAACATATATATGTAACTGGCATTCCCAGTCACTGGGCCCGTATGATAGTGGATTGAATAATTTCTTTCAACATTTCTAAGTATTTATAATAACTGCTGTGAAATACTGTTGCTTGGACACCTTTTACTGATTTCAAAGCTGTTTTCAGTTCATTCATTATCAAGCTAAAACAAGTTCTTAGTAAGGAATCCCTCTGGTAATTTTGACAGTACTTTGAATAAAAACACATAGTTGAATTGAAAATATTTTGATCTTAATTTACTGCTAGTTGTATAAGTATTCACACTGTCATTGTCATTGCCATTTATGTAAGCATTGCATAGTGCAATCTCAACATTCCTATCAAATGCTTGAAAACCATCTTGGGTCTTACTGAATAAAAATTAAATAGGACAAGATGCTATGAAACCTTGAAAAATATCCATATAGAATATATCTGTCTGCTTGTACAATAGGTTGTTGCAAAATATCTAATGCATTTAAATCACTTCTGTCAATTTAAATGTAGCAAGGTTGGAATGTTGTTGTAACTGGGAGGGTCCAGGAAATGCATGAGGCAAGGATATTTTGTGATATCCTTTACTGGACCAACCACATAGTTGGGGGACATGTTGGGCAAGTTTTTGGGCTATATCTTCCTTCATATACTGACATTTTGCTGTCTGTTTTCTGTGCATTACTATAAGAGGTAATTTCAATGATCTCTACGCCGTACATAAGTCCATGAAATTCAATAAGTTTACTTTTCACAGCAATGTCTTTTGTTATGGAATGAACTCAGGCTGTTAGCTCCATTTAAATAGTGCTACAAGCACTTAATTTTAGCAGAATTATTTTCTATTGAACATCTAAAGCAATTTTCCTAAGAAACTGCTCAACTTAAATGTTAATGTACACAAAGGAAGACCTTACAAATCACTATCACAAAAGAAACTGTTGGTTGAAAATGTATTTTCCTTTCTATTTATATTAATAATTCTAGATGGTTTTCTTTTAGTGACACAGAAATGCTGAACTTTATTTCAAACAACAAAACTTATTTTCCTTTATTAATGACCAGTGAGTACCAAGTTCATCCACGTTGCTCAACAGTTAGAAGATTCAGCAGGACTAACTCACTGAGTGCACAGAGATTTCTCACAAGAATTGACATACTTTTTCTTCCAATATTAACATTAATATGTCCTCTGTTGTATGATGTCAGGAGCTAGGATAGCAGGCAAGCCAAATTGCCCCCAGCTGGCCTTAGTCACCCAAGCTGTCCTGGTGACCAGTGGTTAAACTACCCTGACCTAGCTCCAGTGGCTCACTGAGCATGACTGCCTTCTCTAAAGCCAGAGGAAATAGACCTTTTCACCCTGTGGGTTGGATAAATAGTCCTAGCTTGGGCCACAGACCAGATTCGGTCTCTGGTTCCAGTCTCATCATACAGCAATGACCCAGCTGGGGCTCCATGCAGGTGTGTGGGTCTGGCTCGCCTGAAGCCAATCCAGCCATATGAGGCTTGGAAATTTGGCAGCAGGGGAGCACTAGCAGTATAAATTGTAATTTTAGACCCCTGTCTTCTACCATCCAACTCCCAGCTTTTCACTTAGGCAACTTCCCACATTTCAGCTCCATGCATCTATAGTCCAACTGGACCAAAAAGATTGGACCAAAAGAAATCTCATGAGGTTCAATGAGAAGTGCAAAATCCTGCACTTACGACAGAACAAACCTATACGCTGTTGCAGGTTGGGAACTGAGTAGCTAAGCAGCAGCTCTGCAGAAAAGGGCCTGGTGGTTACAATGGAGAATAAAATGGACAGAAGCTAACAGTATGCTGTTGTTATGAAGAAGACTAATGGCATATTGGGCTTCATTAGTAGAAACATTGCCAGATCGAGGGAAATTATTCTTTTCTCTATTCAGCACTGGTGAGGACACATCTGAAGTACTGGATTCACTTTTGTGCTCCCCCACTACTGAAATAATGTGGACAAATTGGATACAGTTCAGTGGAGGGCAATGAAAATGGTGAGGGGGCTGGGGCACATGACTTCTGAGAAGAGACTGAGGGTACTGGATTTACTTAGTCTGGAGAACAGAAGACTGAGGGGAGACTTACTAGTAGTCTTCACCTACCTGAATGGTGTTCTAAACAGGACAGAGCTAGACTGTTCTCCTGGGTGACAGATAACTAAACAACGAGCAACGGTTTCAAGATGCAGCAAGAGAAGCTAAGATTAGATATTAGGAAAAAAATTCTGACTAGGCAGGCAGTAAAACCCTGAAATAGATTAATTACCAAGAGAAGTTGTGAATTCTCCATCGTTGGAGGTTTTTAAGACCTGGCTAGACAAAGCCTTGGCTAGGATAATATAGTTGGGATGGTCCAGCTTTGAGTAAGGGGCTGGATTAGATGACCTCCTCAGGTCCCTTCTGACCCCAATCTTCTATGATTCCATAGCTGCTTGCTCCAAACCTCCTGCTAGTGATGAAAGGTCTGTATTCTTGCCCGCTGCTCCTGACTTTCTGCCCCTTCTTGGCCTTTGGTTCTACCCTGGGTGACATATGTCCCAGCTCTTTACAGACCTCAGCCTGCTAGCCTATCTGCTCTTGATCCTCTGACTCGTGGTTCTAGTCTGAAACCTTGCTTTTTTGATTTTGCCAGTTCCAGGTCCCCTTAGCTGTAATCCCCTAGGGTCAAGCTCTGACTCCTACATCTCAGTCACATGCTTGACATTGGCAGAGACACTGGGAAAAAGCAACATAGGTACTAAAATTAAATAAGGCAATTATTTATGATTAATTGCTTCTATCCTATTTAAAATATTTTAAAGATCTCTGCACCTTATGGATGTCTCACACCATTAGTTTGCTGTGCAGAGGAAGCACGCTAGCTTCCAACTGCTGAATACTGTCATTGCAGTATATATATTGCTAGCCCAGGGTCACATATTGTACAGCTATACCTATGCTTAGTAAGCAGTCAAGCATCCTGTTAGTACAGAGTCTTGAATACACACCTGTGAGTATGGCATACACAGATTGCCATGGCTAGATTCACAGGCATCGTTTTGAGAAAAGAGCATTCAAAATTTTCAATGGCCATAGGAACCTGTATTGATATTATTCATTGCTCCATTTGTTAATACGGGAGATAGCTGAATAAAACTAGGTTAAAAAAAGATAGATTTTGGTCTAAAAATTCAATTTTAGTAAAAAAGAAAAAAAGGAACTTGAATACTTTCTGGTACAATAATGATGTAATGACTGTTCAGTTAAAAACAGGCTGCAAATTTTAGCCAGGACACACAGGTGAACCAGCCTTCTGATTTTTCATGCTTTCAACATCAAATTTGTAATCTGACAAGTTTTGTCAAGCACTGATTGAGTACCTTAAAAATGGTACAATGTGGGAGAAATCAATGAAAACTAACCAACTCCCCCAAGCACATTTTCATACCAATACACAAATTCTCCTCTGTCAAGCAGTCTCCTCTCTGACGTATGGAAGCTTCTCTCATGGTCACTCAGTTTAAGGCTCATCCAGTCCTGGTTCTCTGTCAGAAACAACGAAGTCCTAAATTATTGTAGTGTTAGTCACAATAATGGCATACATATCATTTTTGGTTCCTGCAAGCCTGAATGCAGAGAACAATTAACTTTTGTGTCACCTTAACAGGCCAGGGCAGGTTTAAAGCAGTAGTTCTCAACCTTTTTAGGTATTTAGGGGGGCACCCCTAGGCTATTTTTGCTCAACCCTTTAATCCTGCACCTCTCCCTGATTACGGGAATTAATTTTAAAAGATGTGGACACACCTACCTTTGGAACCCTTTCAAAAGGGGACCAGTTGGTTTGTTCTAATTGCTAGTATGAATGAGACAAGAACAGCTCCAACTTTAACACTCCTTCGTTCATATTTAAAGCTGGAGCTGTTTTAGTACATTTGCATTATGCTTGGCTGTTCACACACAACAATTAGAATGAACCTGCTGTCCTTTTGAAAAGGTTCCAAATGTACCTGAGTCGACATGCAAAGCATGCCCACACCCAAAACCTGGTACTGGTTTTGCTTTTTCCCTGTGCTTTACAAATAATGTCGACTAAGGGGAGAATCATCACTGGAAATCCCTTGCAGGCAAGGATGATTGTATTCCATGATTGTCTTGTCTTTAAGTCCAAAGATAGCTGACAAAGCCAACCTAGGATCTTCAGGTTCTATTGCAACTCAAGCACCTGTTTCCATGCAGGGTGAATGGCTCTGGATTCCTGATCAGTCTGTGACATGCTGTTTCTCTCACTCCTGCTTTTTCATTTCCTATTGTTGTGAAGTTTCACAGGACTGAGATCCTTGCAGCAAACTCTTCCTTCATTTGGGGTGGTCCCGGGCAATAGCCTCCCATGAGTTGATGTTGATGGTATATTTTTTTCAAATTGGCCTTGTGGACGTCCTTGAAGTGCTCTCTCTTTCTTCGTCTTGAGTGTATGCCTTGACTGAGCTGGGAGAATAAAACTTGTTTGGAAGACTGGAGTCAGATGATGCGGCTGGCCCAGTGAAGTTGATATTAAATGATCATTGCCCTAATGCTTGTGGTGTTTGCTTGAGAGGACACTGATGTTGGTGTGTTTGTCTTTCCATTGGATTTGAAGGATCTTCCTCAGGTGGTACTGATGGTAGTTCTGCAGGACTTGATGTGTCTCCTGTATGTTGTCCATATCTCAATTCTGTAAAGCAAGGTAGGGATCACAATTGCTTCATAAACCATGAATTTGGGTTTGAATCTAATATCATGATCTTTGAATACCCATTTCCTTAGGTGTCTGTCCCAGGGGGACACAAACAGAGGTCCCAGGACACCATCCCATGGTGGAACCTGAGGCAGGAGTGAGCTGCTGGAAGAAAAAAACAAAAAGCCCTAAGGAGGGGGCTCACTTACCTACCTTAGAAAAAGCTGCACTGTGCCAAGAAGAGCCACCAGCATGGTTCATCAGTCGCTTTTATTTGTGGCTGGGATTGGTGCCTGCAGATGATGTCACTGGAAACGGTTGCCCAGCTGATTTAAAAGCCAGCAGTGGGGAAACAAGGCGAGCAGCAGCCAAGCTGGAGACAGGAGGTAAAGCTGCTCCATGGGCTGCACAACAGCAGGATCACCAGATCTCCAGGGGACCAGACAGGGACCAACAAGAAAGGTCACAGCTCACCTAAAAGAAATACACACCCAGCTTGACAAGACAGCCAGGTCAAAGAGGACAGCTTCGAGGGTTCCTGACGACTGCAGATGCCGGATCCATGAGTTAGGGTGGGCTGAGACCTGAACCCCTACTGTTCTTTTTTTTCTCTTTTAAGTTATCACCCTAGAGGCACATAGAGCCCAAACTGGGGAAGACATCACCAAATGACCTGAAGGGTCAAGCAGAAGAGCGGAGGCAGCTCCGTGGAACATGATGTCTCAAAGCAAGGGCAGAGCAGGCACTGAAACCGGACTGGTCCCACACCCTGTAGTCACCCAGGGCAAAAAGACACTGAGGGATAGGCAAGCAAAGCAGAAGAAAACATCAAAGAGACAGGCCAGCAGTCCATCAGCAGGTCGTCCTGAGGGCTGGCGTATGGCTGGGGTATAGGGGAGGTGGAGCCCCAAGAACACCCGCAAAGAGAAGTGCCTAGTCTGTGAGATTCTGCGAGGGAGAGTCCTACCACTGAAGGGAAGATCAAGTTGTGGCAGGAGGGTGTCGTGGCTTCCCTCAGGTTTGAATGCAGTCCAATGCACAAGTCCCAGGGACACACCCTGCGGCCTGAACCAGGCATGCGCTCTAAGGCCGCTAGAGAGTGCCTATGTGAGACCATATGGGGGCAGTGTCTAAAGGCTGCATTTGCACATTTGAGGCGATGTTGGATTTCTTCATTGCTGTCAGCCTTCTGCAAGAGATGACTTCTGAGGTATGGGAAATAGTTAACATTCTTCAGAGTCTCACCGTAAATCTGAATTACTGGAGTTGGGGACTGCTCATTAAAAGCTTGTTGATGGAGGACCATAGTCTTCTGAATGTTAAACATCAGACCCATTTTCTTGTATACCTTGGTAAAGCTGCCAGTAATTGCCTGAAACTCTGCTTCTGAGTGAGCAGATGCTACAGCATCATCAGTGTACTGTAGCTCAATGATTGAGGTCAGGGTAGTCTTGATTTTGGCTCAGAGTCTGCTGAGATTAAACAGCTTACCATCCATTTGGCAGTTTAACTCCACTCCAACTGCATGCTTGCTAGTGGTCATATGTAGCACTGCAGGAAGGAAATATCAAGAAGAATGTTGGAGCAATAACACAGCCTTGCTTAACTCCCATCTTAACCTCAAAGACATCTGTGGTGGATCTATTACTGAGCACCACTGCACACATATTGTCATGAATCAGCCAGAGTGGTGACAAATTTCAATGGGCATCCATACCCCAGAAGGATCCTCCACAGCGTTTCTCAGATGACAGAGTCAAAGACTTTCCTGAAGTCAAAGAAAGCCATGTAGAGGGGTTTATGTTATTCCCAGTATTTTTCTTGCAGCTGAAGAGCAGTGAGAATCAAGTCAGTTTTGCTTCTTTATGTCCTAAATCCACACTCAGATTCTGGGAGGAGCTTTTCAGTAAATGGAAGGGGACGGTTCAGGAGGCCTCTTACGATGATCTTTTTTCTGGTGGAGAGCAAGGTGAATCTTCTGCAATTTTCACAGTCAGACTTGCCTCCTTTCTTGAAAACTGTCTTGATCACGGCATCCCTGAGGTCATCTGGGATTTCCTCATCATTCCAGATCCTTAAAATGAGGGCATGAAGCTGTGATGTAAGCTGGTCTTCCCCCCACTTGAAGATTTTCAGGGATTCCATCTGCTCCATAGTCTTTCTCATTGTTCATCTGCTTGATGGCTTTCCTCACATCATCAAAGGTATGAGGGATTCCAAAATTGTATCTGCCTGGATGTTGCATGATGGAGTTGAAAACAGTCTCATTAACAACAGAGTCTTGATTGAGACGGTCTTCAAAATGCTCCCTCCAATGCACATTGATAGCTCTCTTTTCCTTCATCAGGTCTCCTTGATTCTTAGGTTTCAAAGGGGTTGGTTCTTGAGTGCTCAAATTGTACATGGCTTTGGTAGTACTAAAAAACCCCACAGCCAGACATTGAATCTTCTTTGCCTTGTTTTCCTACCATCTGCTCTTCATAATGTATGTCCTCCTTTGGACCTCTGCCATGGTTTGTTGGTGATTTGATTTCTTTTGCTTGGATTTGATTTTGTTCTGCCAAACACAAAAAACCTTGTTTTTTGTCAATCATCTCTTTGAACTCCTGGTCATATGAGTTAGCAGTGTGCTCGTGTTGCAAAGAAGACTAACAGTATACTAGGCTGCACTGGTAGGTGTGTTGCCAGCAGGTCAAGGAAGTGATTATTTTCTTCTATTCAGCACTGGTGAGGCCACATCTGGAGTACTGTGTTCAGTTTTTGGCCACCCACTACAGAAAGGATGTGGTCAAATTGGAGAGAGTCCGGTGGAGGGCAACAAAATGGCAATGGGGCTGGGGCACATGACTTATGAGGAGAGGCTGAAGAAATTAGACTTATTTAGCCTCAAGAAGAGAAGACTGTGGGGGGATTTAATAGCAGACTTCAACTACCTGAATGGGGATTCAAAAAAAGAATGGAGCTACACTGTTCTCAGTGGAGGCAGAGCAAGAAACAACTATCTTAAGTTGCAGCAAGGGAAGTTTAGCTTAGATACCAGGAAAAACTCTCACTAGGAAGGCAGTAAAGTACTGGAACAGGTTACCCAGAGAGGTTGTGGAGTCTCCATCTGTGGAGCTTTTTAAGACCTGGGTAGACAAAGCTTTGACAGGTATGATCTAGTTCAGGCTGGGTCTGCTTTGAGTAGGGGGTTGGACTATCTCCTGAGGTCACTTCCAACCCTATATTAATTGTTTAATGCATGCTAACAGTCTGTAGGGGGAGTGTAGAAGAGAGACTATTTCAGTCTATTCTTGCTTAGCTGAAAGCTAAAAATGAGAAGACAAAACTGTATCATATTGGATTCTTATAATACAGAATGTTCTCTTCTGGGATGCAGAGGAAAACAGTCACATCCAAGGGCCTTAGCTTAGGGGTTGGTAATCTAGACTGTGAGTCAGACATAGCCCATTGAACTTTTGGACCCAGCCCACAGTCATGGGGCTTTGGCAGCAGTGGCAACGAGTAGGTGGTGCACGGGGGTGCACGTGCATCCCCTTAGAGCATTGGTACACCCCCTGACCAGCTGTGCTTGCTGCTTAGGCACTGGGCAGGGGGGGGAAAGCGGGAACACTGGTTTCCCTGTGAGCACCAACCGGGGAGCAGTGTTCCCGAAAGCAGTCAAAGCGAGAGGCCGCCTCGTGATCAGCTGCAGGGGGACCACCCCGTAGTTAGGAAGATTGGCCGTGTGGGGATCCTCCCCGAACTACTGTTTGGTGGGGGCATGTGTCCCCCGAGTAAGGTGGCACCAGTTGCCCAGGCTTGGCAGCACTTGGCAGTGAGGAACACCTTCTGGGGTGCTTTCCCCATGATACAGTGGAACAAGAAGTGGGAACAGCAGCGTACTACCATCTGCTCACTTTTAACCTAAGGTAGGTTATTCCAACCTATAGCCATAAGAGGTTGCCTATTCTTGTCTTAGTTCACTGTGTTTATAGCATGAAATATTTTATTATTCGTTTGAATGTTAGAATGGTTCCACTTTAGTTCTGCTTCCCTTTATATTTGCATTTCGTAGACATTTGCTAAGGCCTTTTAGTCTTCCTTTTCTGAATACAGCTTAACACATGGGTCAAATGTTAATAGAAAATATATTGTAAATTTGCACAGAGGAACTGAGAACTGAATGAAGAATTTCCCAGAGAATCTGTGGTAGTGTTAGAGTGGTATTGAAGCCACGAGGGTTCAGGAAGTATTTATGAGAGAGAAGGATTTCTTTGGGTGCTATCTTTTGTTGGACCAACTGTACAGTTGGAAGTAGAGTTAGGCAAGCTTTCGAATACAAGACATCATTCTTTGAGATGAAAGGGTTCTTCCAGAGAGCCTATCATGCTTGTTAACACTGTAAATGAAAATGAGCAGTTAGTACAGTTGAAATCAAGATAAGGCTCAGTAAATTGAAAACTGGGAAAGTGAACAGGTCTAGGTGCCCTGGAAGCTTTTGTAACATTAGGAGATGAAGGTGATCTGTGGCTACTTCATTTAACCCAGGAAACAGTTCTAGCTAAATGCCAACAAGTACAATTCCACCATTTTTTAAAAGAAGGGTGATAAATACTTAAGTTACTGGGCTATTCTTTGAAAGCATATGGAAAAGTTGTTAATGCTCAATTCACAGGCACCACAGAGCTCGGTGGATGCCATTTCAGTGTCAGAAGAGAAAAGAACATAACAGATACTGTATTCGTCTTCAACATTTTACCAAGAGAATTTGCCACTATATATGATCTTTTGTGGATCTACAGGGACCCCCCCACCTCCCACCCCCAAACCTGAGAGGGTACTACACAAAGGTATAGACCCTGAGGAAAACCAGAGTAATGAAATGTAAGGGAAAAAGCAGCACTGGGACAGCAAGCATGTTCAGACTAATAAAAGATGTATATCAACAAATCTCCTGAGTCAGAACAAGTGTCGATAACAGATACTTTTGAAATGAAAATTGGCACAGGTCTGTCCTCAGTCTGCTTCTCTTGCTTACAGGGGCAGATTTCATCAGAGAAGTTAGAAGACTCCCACTGTGGAATATGACATTGGTAGAAAATCATAGGCACAATGACCTTACTAGCATAAGAAAATTTTATAACATGACAGAGTGCACATGACGGCACAGGTCTTAAATACAAAAAAGACAGAACTACAGAAATGCAAAAGAAGTTAAAACAGACACATATGCATAGAAACTGGCAGCACCTTTTTACTTGAAGCAGCTGAATTGCTTTAGGAATAAACAGATATAATTAGATAACAAATTGAGATAAAGAAAAAGCAATAGATAGAAGACAAGGAAGGAATAAGCAGGTGTGGCAGAGGATAAAATAATGCTATCTAAGTGGAAACACCAGATAGGATAGTAATAAGACCTATGCTAATTTGTGGCTCTGGGGGTTGCATAACCCATAAAAAAACAAAGAGGATGAAACAGCACTGAAATGTGCATGCTAAGATGGCTAAATGGCTGGATAGGATATGATAGATGGGAAAAATGAGGAAGAAAGAACAATTTACAGCTACCAGGTATTGGCAAATATTCTGGCAATTACAGTTGGATGTTTGGGTGGGCAGAGGAAGATCAGATTGCTAACAAATTGTTGGAAACAACAGGTGTTAGAACAAAATGATGACCAAAGAAGCACCAGATAGGTCAACTATATGAAAACAAGATACCTACGAAAGATCTTGATCAGTGATATAACAGGGTGGAAAAGAACTTTTCAGCTGCCATTTGACTTGGTGTGACACTAAGGCTAAAGGAAGAGCGAGAGAGAGAGATGGATTAGAACAACTCTCCCTGAGCACTTGGGACCCTTAAAGATCAAAACCTTTCACCTTATTAATCAAAGGCAGGTAGCATTTTAAATTGTGCAATAATGCTCCATTATTTTGCCAGTTTTAGTACAAGGTATGTTTAATGGCTCCAGATTTCTCTCACACATCTGAGAGGGCTTTGCCCACTCCAGTAGAAAAAAGTTTTCACAGAAAGGATATTTGAGGAGCATCAGAATATATCTGTATTTCAGTCCAAGCTGCGGCCAGTTTGTGTAGAAGGCAGGGCATGCACCACTTAGACAAATTCACCAGCATGGGTTCTGCTAACACAGTAGCTGCAGCAGCACAGAGCTCAGCACGCACGGCATCTCCAGCCAGCAGTAGCCATGCAAACAAACTAATTTAAAGCTAGCTCAGCTATGCCTGTACCAGTGGTTCTCAGCCACTCAAGGTACTCCTCAAATGTACCAGCTCTTAGTTTTCACTCATTTTTTCACTACAGAAAAATTACAGTCATTCATCTGTTGTAAAGAACTCAGAAAGACTACGAATTAGCTGCCATTGCACCCCTGAAGCAATCTCAGGATGCACTTGTTGAGAATCACTGGTCTATAGCAGGGTAGGCACCCCCTGCAGAAGTGCTAGTATGGTAAGAGAGGCATTTGGCTCAGCACGTGCACCTCAGTGTGGATAGCAGAGATGGAGCCTGGGCTGGGCTGGGCTGTCCCCCCTTGCAGCTCCCCTGCCATCCCTCATCACACCAACATCTTAGAAGTTGAGGCAGTGGGTGTTTTTATCCTCTGCCCAAAAACCTTGCTGACCCCTGGCAGGGCCTAACACAGGGGCTGGGGGGCAGGAGGGCCATTTGGCCTGGGGCCTCTCATTCATGGAAGGCCACAAAATTTAGACTTTTGACGTTATCTGCAAATGAGGTTATACATATAGACACAGAAGTACACTAACAGGATTGAAAGAACAAGAAAAAAGCTAGAAAAGCACTTGTTAAATAAAAAAGGAACATTTATTACAAATTATTGCATTGTATTTTGAGCCTCAAAAAAATGAAAGTGGCCTGGGCCTGCCTCAACCTCTGAGAGGGCCTGACCCCTAGTCTATACAGCTGTAGCTGCGGTTCAGCCATCTCCTCTATGAATCCCCCTCATTTCCACCACAAGGAGTGTCACACCGGGTCAGCTGGCAGCCGAATCTTCTTTTCCACCTGGTTGTGTCACAAATCAAGCCCTCTAATGGGTACATGGGTATCTGATTAACATACAACCGACCGATCCATCACTTCTTGAGTCATTGCTTTGTTCTGACACCCATCTTCTCCAGCTATTTGTTCTGATCAACCTGATCAACCCCCACCCACCCACACATCCAACCAGCGTTTGCCAAGATTGGGGACCACTCCCTGTAGGGAAGCACCGCTTCTCACATGGGTCGTGCAAAGGCATGCAGCCCTTGCAAGGGAAATTTAAGTTGGATGTTAAGAAATGCTTTCTCAAGGCATCAAAGTCCTGGGACAGGTTACCCAGAGGGGGGTACGATCTACCCCCTGGGGGGTGAAAACGGCTGGACCAAGCTGTGGCTGGGAGGATTTAGTTGGGGCTGGTCCTGCTCCGAGCAAGGGGTTGAGCTAGATGGGACCTGCTGAAGTCCCTTCCAGCCCTCGTTGCCTACGGGAGGAAGGAGGCTCATTCCTGCTGTGCCTCCAAGGCTGTGCAAAGCGGGGGGTTGGGGGCAGGCAGCACTTCCCCAGCTATAAGTGCAGCAGAGGGGCGGCGGGTCAGTGTCTCTTTCATCGTCTCACGGCGTCACTCCAGCACCCGCCAATCAGTGCCTCCCAATGCAGCACGCCTGGAACGAACAGGGCCCAAGAACAGAAGCTGAGCTCCCCACTCCTGCAGCGCTGCGTGCGCAACTGGAGGCGGCAGTGACTCAGTGCCTATCCAACCGCTTTGCCTGCAGGAGCCCTTGAAGCACGGCAGTCATGGCCGCACCACCCACGAACGTCATTGCCTCCCGCGTGCTGCCAGGACTCACGCAGCTCAGTCTCCAGCACGTGATTGAGAGGCACGGTGGTGCCCGAACCACAGACACGTGAGGGGCAGGGGGTGCCTGTGGCACAGCCCAACCTGGAGAGGGGATGGGCGCCCCTTAAACAGCGCCCTCCCTCCCTCTAGGGAGGTATTAGAAATACTGGTAAGTCTGATATCTTTTCTTAGACCAACTCAATAAAAGTTCTTCGCAAGCTGTTGGGCACAAATGCCCTTCACTAAGTAGAGGACTCGCCTGTGGATGGTTTGGGCCCTCGCTGGATGGAGCGGGAAAACAGCCAGAAGCCAGAATTTTTTCCAGCTGTTTGAGTTGGTCTAATAAAAGAGAGTGGATTTCTCCAAAGAGCCTTGTCTGCCTGTGTCCTTCAGCCCACACGGTTGCAACCTGCGCACCATAGCAAGACAGGGTTACTTGCTCCTGAGCTGGAAGCTGCCTGGTACCGCCTTGGTTTTAAGGCTCTGCTGGGTCCTTGCAGGGAGCCGCACGCTCGGACCAGGGGCAAATGAGATGGGTGAAGCCAGGCAGAGAGAGTGAGGTCAAGCCCCTGATCCTCCCTGCCCGGTGCAGCCCACCTCTGAGCTCTGGACTGCTGAATGGCTGCCGGTCTCCTGAATTCCTTGCAGGCTGTTGTGTCCCCTTGTCTGCCAGCCTTGACCTGCACCAGGCCTGTCCTTTTCAGTCAGCACACCGTTTATCACACTCGTCCAGACCCCGGATTAGCAACCCTGTGTATGTTGCATAGGCAGCTGACGGATAAAACTAGGACTGTGCTCAGAGCTGAGTGCCTTCACCCTTCCTCTTGCTTGCTCCTTTCCTGGCCCTAAGTGTGCTTGGAGTACTGGTTTGGGTCCTGGGGATTTAGGTACTGCTCTTCTTATTGTGTCTGGGGTTGCTTCAGAGCTCAGGCAAGCGGTAGGGCCCTAGGTGCTCCAACAGTGTCTCTGAGTATGTGCGGACCTACTTCATACTACCTACTTAGTACAGTGGTTCTCAGCTGGGCTGCTGTGAGCCCCTTCCAGGGGTTTTCTGCAGCCAGGCTGAACTGCCCAGCCTGCCCCAAACACAGGCAGATCAGGCAGCAACTACAGCTGGACTTCATGTTCCTCCTGCAGCCCTTCCTGATCTGATCCTCCACGCTTCTTCCAGAAAGAGGCTCTAGGCAGGTGGGACTGTCCTCCTTCCTGGAGAAGCATGCAGGGTTAGCTCTGGAAGGGCTGTGACAAGAGAGCACATTCCAGATGCAGCCCTTTGCAGTTAATACCTAGAGAGCCAGGCTGGGCTGCAGCAGCCCTTTACACCAGGGGTGGGCAAAATGCGGCATGTAGGCCAGATGTGGCCTGCCAGACCATTCTGTTCGGCCCACAGGGCCCATAAAAAATTTAGAAAAGTAATATTTATCTTCCCCTGACTGCCTGTCATGTGGCCTGCAATGGCTTGCCAAAACTCAGTAAGCAGCCCTCCACCCGAAATAACTGCCCACCCCTGCTCAACACTGAGTCAGAGGAGTAAAGTTAGGCTAGTACAGCCCTTTGCACAACCAGGCTGGAGGACCTTGTGCAGGGTCACCCAGGGCATGTAAGGGCCACCCTCTTCCTTTCTTTCCCTGCCCATTGGAACAGGAGGTTTACACATGACACAAAACTCTGCTTTAAGTTTATCAGGAAACTCTAATACAGGTAAGAGTGTGGGGGCACCACCCCGGTCGAGAAACACCAGAGTAAGCTCTTCAAGCCTTCCCTATCCAAACCATGGCACAACAGTGGTTCTCAATCAGGGGTGCTGCCTGAGTCATAAAAGTTGTGGAGGGTGCCCTGACTCAAAAATGGGTGAGAACCACTGGTCTAGTGTCTAGGGGTCTTTGCAGTCCAATGAACTTCATATAAGCAGCTTTGTGGGTGCTGAGAGTGGTGGATTGCTTTTTGTGATGAGCTAAGTTTAGGTGCCTAGTTTACCAGGCTGGATCTGGTGCATGGTATATGGTAGATGTCAAATTAATCTGTTCTCTAAAGAGATCTTTTTTCTTGTAACTGAATGAGTCTGCATTTACCTAACGTAATGTGTCCTTCTAGGTGGCCCTGTTGGTTTCTAGTGGAACCAGACATCAGATAGGGGACTTCAGCACTTGCAATTTTTGGTTGCCAATGAAATGTTCAGTTTATCCAAAGCTGCTGCTTTTTTGTTTTTTCTCTATTCTGTCTGATGGCTCTAAGCAATTGAACTATTTTGGCTTCCCACTGGGCTTTTTTATTGAACGTACATTTTGTGGAGGAAGGCTCCAGCTTTGTTGTGAAGTGCCATATTCTGTGGTGCTATATAAATTAATTTAGGAAGTGACATCAGCAAAAAGAAATATCTTGAGGATATGGGAGCAGGAGTTTCCAAAATATAATTTTTCCCTTGCACTACTGGGAAGGAACTAAATCCAGTTTCTTTTCAGGTGGGTAAATAAGAAGCTAAAGTTAGTAGTATAAGTGGCGTTTCAGTCCACCTATGGGGATTTTAGACCCTATCCCTGCCCTACCTCCCACACATCTCGTCTTGCCTTTCTGAGCATGCTCTGAAGGGATCTGCTTCAACCATTTATAGACGCTCTCTTACAATCCTGTGTGAAGGTATGCAATTTCATGCAGGTCTACACAGTATTAGCTTCAGGAGAACCACAAACAGGTGGTAGAGGAGGCGAACTCTCTCTTATTTTAGCCCAATAGCCTAGGGGTTGAAGCATTTCCTGGAGAGTGGGAGACCTATGTTCTAGGCTACCCTTCATGCAGAAGGGATTTAAATTTGCATCTCCTACTTCCCAGCAAAGTGCTCTAACCACGAGACCTTGGCACAGCCCAAAACTCCTTCCTCATGAAGCTGGAACACTGGGCAGCCAAGAGGGAAAGATGTGTGAGGCTAGGAGATAATAAACGAGCTAGAAGGTATGTGGCTCAGTGACAGGAATACTGCCCTGGATTCTGGCCCCTGCCTTTACTCCTTAATGGAGCAGAAAACATTCCAGTGCAGTCTCTTCATTTTTAGCTAATGACTACTAAATGCAAGGAAAGGAAGAAGTACCACTGTAGGGAGGAACAGGGGCTAGGACTTAGGGCACCTTTCCAGGGCAGAGCCCAACACATTGTGTCACAGAGCATGTCTTCCTTTTATCAACTCTCTTGGTTCCACATCTCGTTTCCTCTTAGCTGTCCCACAGACCGGCTTCAACAGAAGGTGGATAATCATAGCTATGCCTAGTCTGTGATCTTGTGATTAGTGCATTTTGCTGGGAATTCAGAGTTACAGGTTCAAACTTCTTCTGGTTTAGGGTGGGGTAGAAACAAGGTCATTTATGAGAATATGTCCTAACCAATGGACATAATTACATACCAGTTTACAGAGTTTTATATCTTCCGCAGAGGAGTAGGTAATAAATCTGCATGAGTAGTCCATACTGCTGCTCTCTGAAGGTGGAGCTGGATTTGAGCCCTGGTGTTTAAAGGAAGCCTTAAACAGAATCCTAGTATAAAAGACAACTTTGTGGTAAACAATTCTGGTCTTGCCTGTTCTGCATTTTTTCCTCCCTTGAAAAACTATATTTATAGTCATCTAGGCAACCTGCAACGTAAGTGAAATCTGAGCAATTAAGCCCAGGTTACAACTCAACACTTCTTTTATCTCCAGCTCCTGAGAGGCATTTTGAGAGGGGATCTCTGTTAAGAACAGAGCCCACCAAGGGGCATGCTGATCTAGGCCAGCAGGCATTCAGAGAGGATCAGTGTCACAAGTGAATAACTGAGTTCTGTAGATGATGGAATGCTATTGCATTACCTGGAGGAACAGCCCAAGTGCTATCAGGAAATCTTTACTGTTGCCTGTTACTCTCATAAGGAAATTTCATATCAAGAAAGCTTCTTAAGGGAAATTGGGTGTAGCAAGACCAAACCAGACCCTAACCACAAACTGTAACTGTTCACCCACTCTGTGACCTGTTGTAAAATACTGTATGAAGTCAACTCGGTTATGCCTCAGAGGTCCTGCTCCAGTTGTTACCAGGACAATAACATTTCTTAAGGTGTAGAAACTCTTGGACAAGGAAGGTGAGGGGTGGTACTTGACTCTACTACTATTTTAACTGTATGCTAAGTGAACCTCTTAATCCTAGTAAAGTTAAAAATAGTTCTATTTGTAAGATACTCTAGTCTACAGAGAATTTTAAACTGAATACCACTTATAGCCACCTGATAGAGACAGAAGTAATGCATAAACGGGTATCAGTGATCAAAAGCCAGTTCAAATCCGTAACACAACAGAAGTTCAGTGCACATAAACTGCTTTCAAAATGGCCAAACCTGGTTTAAGATAAACCTGGATAAATGTGGTAGCAGACTTAAATTATTTAAGTTAAATAAGTATATTGAACTTCTGTGCCAGATCCTCTCCATATTCTAGTTAACAGATAGTCCCCCAGCGTCCCAGGATGCTTTATACCTCCCCCCGTCCTGGGGTGGGTGAGCTAGTCTAGGCCCAAGTTGTCTGCCCTAGCTGAGCAAGGGAGGCATGTTCCAGAACGCCCCCCCCAGCTTCTGGCCTGGGCCACTATATGCACATGGCTATATTTTTGGAATTAAAAGTAAATGTCTGTTCACTTGCTTATTAGTTCAGTCTAGGCAGTTTAGACTAACCTGCAAAGCCTGAATCAATTCTTCCTCAGGCTTTTTTTGACTGTCTGTATTTAGCCACTGAGTGCTGACATCTGACATAGACTTAGTTCCACTAACTGAAACATTGCTTCCACTAATCACAATAGGCATGTTGGTCTAAGGCAGCGGAAGCCAACCTTTTTGGTAGGTGTGCTAAAAAACAGCTCTGCATCCTCGAGTGTCACTCTGATCCTTTTCCTTTACACATTTTGCAGTTTTTCTTTCTGCTCCCTTCCCTATTGCACCCTGCCTGATCTCTTGCTTTGCCTTCAGCTTCCTGCCCTATCTGCTCCTGTGCTGCCTATCCCTTTCCTAATCTACCACAAACCACATACAGAGGCTGCCCATGCCACTTGTGGTTCTTATGCCACAGGGCACATGTACAGACGAGCGTGGATGTTTGGTTCCCGGGGAAGACTAGCAACAGCGCACCTCCAGTTTTGAGCAGTGCATGCTGCCCCCGTGTGTGCCACTCCACTTTATTTTTTTTGCACAGGTTTTTTTGACCCCTGGATATCCAGTGTGGAGAACAGCTAAACATGTGATATGTGTCACCGCAGATGTGTATGTGGCTCCACATACCACGTGGCCTTGCTCATCTGGACATGGCCAGGTTGGCCACCCCTGGTCTAAGGTATCTTGATTTGGCTCACTGGAATCCTCCACCACTATATTCTTGCGTCTACTTCTGGTTTGTAGTTGTCACGGCTTATACGTGCTTCTAAAGCAAAGCTTTTAGCGGCCAATGGAGGTAATTTCCAAGGGAAGCCTCAGGTCTCCTGGGTTCCCACTCAACACTGATGTAGCAAACCCCCCAGCTTCTCTTTTATTTATTTATGTGTTTATTTTAAAATGCATTCCCTCCCCTTCCCCAATCATTTCTGACTTTTTCCTCTCCCTCTCTTTTCCCTATAGATAAGTATAAGTAAGCTAAGATGTAGGATAAGCTTTAAACATTTTTATTTTGGTAGCAAGTTTTTTGTTTTGGCTATCCACTGTTGTGTACTGTATTATTAGATTTGTAGTGATTTTTACTGTTGTATATTGTATTATTGTCATTTTCACACTGATTTTTATTGTTTCATATGGATAGTGTATGGTTTAGGCCTGTGTTTGTAAATGAACCAAAGTCAAGTCAAGTCTCCATTTTATATGTCAAGCCTCCATCTTCTGTCCTCTGCCTGGGCATCCCATGTTGCAACTGTATGTCACATGCCCCTCCCATGTAAATTGGTTCCCCAATGGATGAGTGTGATTGAAAATGACTGAAATGCAATGATAGCAGGCATCTACTAAATGGCCTGTAATGGCTGGGCCATCACCTCGCATTGGTTCACCCAGGAACCACAGACCTCACCCAGGAACAGAGACAAGACCAGCATTTGAAAGACAAAGGACCTTGCAAAACCAGCAACTCTCATCATTACAGACACCAGAAACTGCACATCCCTGCATGGAGCACACATGCTTAGTGCACCAGGGGCTTACCCTTGCCTGGGCATGCCTCCTGTCATTAGGATCGCACAAGGTCTGCCCCTATAAAAAGGGGTAGTGAAGACAGACCCGGTGGGAACGCCATTTCCATCTGGACCAGCACCATGCGACACAGCCTATCTACCCAGAGGCCCTGCTGGTGACCCCCCTCTGGACACCACCTACTGGACAAGGACCCTTCCAGCCTGGATAGGTAGATATTACCTGCACACCTCCTCGTACAATTTGGACTCTCTCTCTCTGTGTCTCTCTCCTTCTGGATTTCCATGGACTTCAGCCCCTGCACTAAGCCTCTTTAACCCCTGCTGCCATTGGGTGGGTGGGTGCAAAGGAACCAATTTGGCATTCTGTCACCATCTACCCTGTTCAATAAAACCACTGTCATTTGCAACCCCAAGTTGGGTCATGTTTTACTGAATCCCAGTCCCTTCCTTATCTTAAATTCCAGCCTCATTCTCT
>JAGPOW010001296.1:7975423-8009120 GCA_030014935.1 Caiman crocodilus | reverse complement strand
AAAAAAAGCAAAGGGCATGAAACAGAATGTGTGCAGGCACGAGTGCCCGAGTGTGAGAATGCAACTTCGAGGTAGGAGCAGTGAGTGAGTGAGTGTGCGATTGCACGAGTGAAACAGTGCTCGTGCATTTGGGAATAACTAAGCGTGGCTGTAAGCTAGTGTAAAGGGGCTTGAGACAGAGCCTAGGTCCACAGCGAGGCCTGAGGCATTTGAAGGAGCCGGGTGTGAGGCTTTAGGGGGTGAGATTCTGAGCCCCAAGAAGGAGCTGGATGCGAGAGGCTCCGGGGTAGGGGTATTGCGGCCCAGTGTTGGACATGGATGAGGCCCCAGGGTGGGGTGTGGGATAGAGAGTCCCAGTGAGTGGTCCCAATCCAAAGGGTGGGATTGAGAGCCCAGTGCAAGGGCATGGGGATTGAGTCCCGACACGAAGGCACAGGGCTTGGGAGCCCCAGTGTGAGGGCGCGGGAGTGAGAGTCCTGATGTGAGGCACTGGACCGAGTATTGCAGTGTGAGGGCACGGGAGTGAGAACTAGTGTGGGGCATGGGCATGTAGGCCGGGGGATAGGCCAAGTAAGCTTAGGCCAGGTGTTAGGCCATGGATGCCAGCATGAACGCTGCATGCTCCCAGAGGCTGGGGGGACATGGCAAACACCCCTAGGCAGTGGTGGCAGTGAACGGGGAGCTCCCACAGCCAGCTGTGGCCACAGCGGTGGCAGGGGTTGCAAGCACCGACCAGTGATTGGCGACCACCCGCAGATGCTGCCGGCAGCATCAGCAGTGGCCAGCAGCGATCGGGGACTGCCCACAGGTGCCATCGGCGCCGTCCGCAGCAAGAGGGGGTGTAGTGCGTGGTGACCTCCTGCAGGCGCTGCTCGTAGTGTCGGCAGTGGTCAATCTCGGGGGTTGCCTGTGCCCCCTTGTGCACCCTCTACACATTGCCAATGGATGCCAGCTGCAAGGCTGGTGTAAAGGGAGGTTTTGAGCCATGTATACGCCCTTAGCATCAGGGCAATTAAATGGGCAGGCTCATGAGAGTGTGTGAATGAGTGAATGTGCATGAGTGTGTTTGTGTGAATGAGTGAATGGAAGTGAGACTGAGCTTGCAGGTGTCAATGAGTCAATGGGTGTTGACAGTGCATGCAAGAGTGAATGTGCACAAATGTGTGGGTGTGTGTGACTGAGTCAGTGTGAGAGTGTGACTGTGAGCTAGTAGGTGTGAGTGCGTGGGGGAGTGACAGCACCTGAGTGAGTGAATGCCCATGCAATTATGTACAGGTGCAAATAAGTGAGTGTGACAGTATAAGTAATTTGTGTGAACAAGTGAGGGAGGTGAGAGTGCATAAGTGAGTGAATGTGTGCACGAGTGCTTGGAATGAGTAGCCTGTGTGTGTGCTGTGGATTCCTTCTCCCAAGGTGCAGCACCCTGCATTTGTCTACATTGAACCCCAATTTTTGAGTGAGTCATGCATGTGAGTGTGTAAGTGTGTAAGACTGGGTGTGAGACTATTGTTAGCTACTATGTGTCACAGAGACAGAGTGAGAGTGCGTGAGTGACTGAATTCTTGTGAATGTATGTGTGAATGTTTGTAAGAGGTCATAGCTGTGAATTGAATGAGTGAGCGCATGAGTGAAACAATGCTCATGTGTTTGTGGATGACTAAGTGTGAGTCTAGCTGTAAGCTAGTAGGAGTGAGAGAGGGAGATGGGGACGTGGACATGAGTGAGTGACAGCATGTGACATTGGGTTTGAATGAATGAATGTAACTTGTAATACTGTCTAGAGGTTACTAATAAAGTTCACTTGGTACCAAACTGGTCGAGCTGCCATGTCAATCCTTTAGGGCTCTGGTAAAGAAATCCCATTGGTAACATTACTGACTGTGAGGATATGTGAGATGAATATGAATGCATGTCTGTGAGTGTGATTCAAAGTATGGGTGACCCAGTGTGTGTAAGTTTGAGTGTGAGTGGATGCATGGGGAATGTCAGTGTGAGTGAATATGTGTAAATGTAAGTGCAACTGAGTATGAATGTGAGTGTGAATGACTGAATGCATGCACGTGTGAATGAGTATAAGTGACTGGGCTTGAGCGAGTGATTGTCAGTTAGTGTGAGACTGTGATTAAGTTTCAGTGAGACTGAGACTGAGTGTGAATGAACATGAGTGAGTGAATGAGTGTGACTGAAGAAGTGAAGGTGAGTATGAGGGGTAGTGAGTGGGAGCGAGTGATTGTGTGGGAGTGCCTGAGTTTGAATGCGAGTTAAAGTGTAATGGAGCTTGAGTCAGTCTGTGTGAGTGTGAATCAGTGCGTGTGATTGCAAATGTGAGTGAAAGCATCTCTGTGTCAGTCAGTGTAAGTGTTAGACTCAGTCAGTGTAAGTGAGTGTGCATTGCAGTGTAAATTTGTGTGGGTTTGAGTGAGTGTGACTGTCACTGTGAGTGATTTAGTGAGTTTGAGTGAGTGACTTACCCAGTGGTGCTCAGGTTAGCTTCAGGATGGTTGAGTCAGATTCAATTCACCGCATTCAGATCAACTAGACCTAAATAACCACCACGTGGTGAAGTCAGCCCGAATGACCCAGATTGATTGTCCCAAGGGTGGTCGAAAAAGCCAAGTAACCCCGGGATCTTTGAGTTGACCTAAATGACCCAAGGATGGCCAAGTTGACTCCAATGCCCCTTGAGTGGTTGAATAGTCCCAAAAGACCTGGAGGTCAGGCCACTGAATCCGGGCTGGTTGAGTCAAACCTCATGACCCCAGGAAGGCCTGTCAACCTGAATGACCCCAGGATGGTCCAGTTAGCCCCAGGAGTCTGTGGTGGGTGAATCAAATTCAGTGGGTGCCAGTGTGGTGAATTATGCCAGGGAGGTTGAGTCAGCCTGAATGACCCTGGGGTGCTTGTGTCCACCTAACTGTTACCCTGGTCTTTGAGTTACCTATAAAGATGCTTGGGTTGTCAAGTCAGCCCAAACGGTCTCAGGTTGGCCTCAGTCAGTCAGTCTAAGGATGGTAAAATGAGCCTGAAAGATCCTAGGGTGGTGAAGTCAGATTTGACTGACCCCTGGGTAGTTGAGTGAGCCCAAATGACTTTGGGGATGGTCAAGACTTCCTAAATGATCCCTAAATTCATAGATGTTAGGGGCTGGAAGGGACCTTATAAGATTATTGGGTCCAGCTGCCCTGCACTTGGGCAGGGAGGACTGCTGGAGTCAGATGACCCCAGCCAGGTGGGTGTCAAGATGATTTTTGAAGATCATCAGGGTGAATGACTACCGCATCTTGGGGGGAGCCTATTCCAGACCCTCGGCACTCAACTTGTAAAGAAGTTTTTCCTTATGTGTAGTTTGAAGCAATCTTCGATCAGTTTGTGCCCACTGTTTATTGCCTTCCCCTGGAGTGGCTTGGTGAACAAATGCTCCCCCAGGTCCTGATGTATGCCCCTAACATAATATACTCATAGGCTGCCACCATATCCCCTCTGAGCCTTCTCTCCTCCAGGCTGAACAGTCCCAAGTGTTTCAGCCTCTCCTCGTGTGACCAAACGTAATAACCCTGGGAAGGTCAAGTCAGTTCATATGACCCTAGGATGGTCAAGTCCTCCTGATTGTCCCCATGGTGGTTGAGCTGGCTCAAATGACCCCAGGTTGGTCAAATCAGCTGAAATGATCCTGAAGTCGGTGAGTTGACCCAATTTATGCTCCCCCACAAGGGTGGTCTATTGGGATAAATATCCAGGGGTGGTTTCGAAGGCCTGAATGAGCCTGGATTGTTTGAGTCTGCCCAAATGACTTCAGGGTGGTTTAGCCAGCCTGACTGACCCAGAAGTCCTCAAGTCAGTCCAATTCCCCCCTGGGGTGATCAAGTAACCTCCACTGCTTCCAGGTTGCACCCCAAAGTAGTTCAATAGGCCAAATGGCCTAATTTGGCCCCAGGGTAATCAATGAGGCCTGAACGACTCTAGCTTGGTTGAGCCAGCCTGAATGACACCAGGTAGACTGAGTTGACCTGAAAGATACCAGGGTGGCCAAGTCAGCTCAAATGTCTCCAGGGTTATCAAGTCACATGACAAGATGGTAGAGTCAGAGGTGATCAAAGTGGTTTGAATAACCTCACGGTAGTTGAGTCAGCCTAAATGACCACCAAGATGGTTGAGATGGGCCAAGTGATCACAGAATAGTATACTTGGCCCAAATGATCCCAGGTTCTTCAAGTTGGTCCCAGTGAACCTAGGATGGTCTAGGCAGCCCAATTGCCTCAGGGGTGCTCTAGTTGGCCTGATTGGCCCTGGGGTGGTTGAGCTGGCCTTGGTCAAGTCAGTCCAAATGTATCTGTATAGGTCACTTCAGCCCAAATGACCTCAGGGTAGCTGAGTCAGTTCAAACAACCCCAGGGTGGTTGAGTCAGCCAAAATGACCCTGGGTAGTTAGAGTCAGCCTGAATGACCCCTGCATGTTCAGGTGGCCCCAAGGTGGTTGAGTCAGCCCAAATATCTGGGGGGACAGTCAGGCGGGTTGACTGACCCCTGGGTAGTCATGTTGGCCTGTCTGATCTGGGGTTGTTCAAGTCAGCCAAAATGACCCCAGTGGGTGGTAGAGTTGACCCGACTGGTCTCAGGATGGTCTGAGTGACCCCAAGTAAGCCTAAAAGTCCCAAAGCAGTCATGTTAGGCCAAATGACCTCAGGGCAATCTAGTCAGCCTGACTGACCCACAAGTGCTTGAGTCAGCCCATTTGGCCCCAGGAATTGAATGATCCCCTAGCTTGGTAAAGTCAGCCTGAATGATCTCAAGTAGGCTGAGTGGGTCCAAATGTCCCCAGTGTGGTTGAGAAGACCAGAATGTCCCTTGGTGGGAGAGTCAGCCTGAACCACCCTAGGGTGATCAAGTCTGTGCTACTGAACCCTCAAGTCAAGTCAAACCTAATGGTCTTAGGGTGATTGAGTCAGCCCAAATGACCCTGGGATGGTGGACTGCCCCTGAATAGTTCCATGGCGGTCAAGTTGACTCAACTGACCCTGGGGTGGTGGAGTGGGCCTCAATGACCCCAGGGTGGGCGAGTCAAATTCAATTTACCTGTTGGTGGTTGAGACAGCCCAAATGATCCTAAGCTGGTTGTGTTGGCCTGAAAGACCCCAGGGGGATCATATCAGCCTGAATGTCCCCATGGCGGCTGAGTTGGCTGGCTGGAATCATCTTGGGATGATTGAGTCAGCTGAAATGACTTTCAGGATACCAACTCAAACATTAGCCATCAGTGAGATGCTGTGACCAGCAGGGCAAACAATACTCTGGCATGCATGAACTGATGCATCTCAAGCAAAACCAAGGGAGTGATTCTTCCACTTTACTCAGCATTGGTGAGACCATAGCTGGAGAACTGTGTCTAGTTCTGGGTGCCACACTTCCAACAAGGGTGTAGGAAAGCTTGAGAGAGTCCAGAGAAGAGCCACCTGTATGATCAAAGACTTGCAAGGCAAGCCATATGAAGAAAGGCTGGGGGACTTGGGCCTCTTCAGCCTAAGAGAAGACTGAGAGGGGACTTGGTAGCAGCTTACCACAGCATCAAGGGAGTACATCAAGAGCTTGGCAAACACCTGTTCACCAGGGAACCCATGGGAAAAACCAGGAGTAATGGCAACAAACTCCTAGAAGACCATTTCAGGCTTAACACTAGGAAAAATGAATTCACAGTTTGGGTGTCCAGACTGTGAAATAAACTCCCTCCATAGTTTCATAGTTAGCAGGGTCGGAAGGGACCTGAGCAGATCATCTAGTCTGACGCCCTGCCATTGCAGGAAAGTGTACAAGGATCAAACAACCCCGGCCAGATGTTCATCCAGTCTCCTTTTAAAGACCCCCAGGGTCGGAGCCAGCACCACTTCTTTTGGAAGTTGGTTCCAGGTCCTAACTGCCCTGATAGTGAAGTAGCGCCTCCTGATGTCTAGCCTGAAACTCCCTTCTGCTAGCTTGTATCCATTGTTTCTTGTAACTCCCAGGAGTGCTCGGGAACAGGGACTCTCCCAATGCCTGCTGGTCCCCCTTGACTAATTTGTAGACTGACACCAGATCCCCTCTCTGCCTTCTCTTTTGGAGGCTGATCAGGTTCAGGTCCCTCAGCCTCTCCTTGTAGGGCCTGCCCTGCTGCTCCCTGATCATGCGAGTGGCCCTTCTATGGACCCTCTCCATATTGGCCATATCCCTCCTGAAGTGCGGTGCCCAGAACTGGACACAGTACTCCAGCTGCAGCCTGACCAGTGTGGCAAAGAGGGAGAGGATCACCTCCTTGGACCTGCTTGAGATGCATCTGTGGATGCACGACGAGGTATGGTTGGCCTTCCTGACTGCGTCCCCAATTTGTCAGCCCATGTTCATTGTGGCATCAATGATGATTCCAAGATCCTTTTCTGTCTTGACACTGGTGAGAAGGGTGTTCCCCAGCCTGTAGGTGTGCCGCTGGTTCTTCCTCCCCAGGTGCATTACCCTGCACTTGTCAGTGTTGAACCCCATCCTGTTCTCATGGGCTCACCCCTGTAACCTGTCTAGATCCACTTGCAGCCTGTTCCTTCCTACTAGCATACCCACTTCACCCCACATCTTAGTGTCATCTGCAAATTTGAACAGGGTGCTTTCTAGCCCCTTGTCCAAGTCACTGATGAAGATGTTGAATAGTGCGGGCCCAAAGGTGGTACAATCACCTACCCTGGAAATCTTAAAGAGGAGACTGGAGGGTCACCTTCCTGGGGTCACCTGATGCCAGTTGTCTTTCCTGCCTAGTGCAGAGGGGCTGGACCCAATGAGCTTGTGAGGTCCCATCCAGTCCCTTACAATCTATGAACTCAGCCCCAATTTCCCTGGGGTAGATGAGCCTGACCCCAACATCCCCTGAGTGTAGCCAAATGACCCTGGTATGGTCATGTCTGCCCAATAAGCCCCTGGGTGGTCTAGTTAGCTTGTGTGACCCCCTGGGGGCTGACTCTCAGGGTGCTCAAATCAACCCAACTGGACCTGGAGTGATTGACAAAGCTAAAATAACCTCAGCTTGATTGAGTCAGCTCAAATATCCCCCAGCAAGTCAAGTTGGCCTGAATGATGCTGGGGAGATTGAGTCAGCACCATTGATGCCTTGGTGGTTGGGTCAAGCCTCATGGCCCTTGGATGGATGAATATGCCTGAATGTTTCCATGGTGGTTAAGTCCATTAGGTTGACCTCAGGTTTATTAAATGGGCCTGGTTGTCCCTAGGGTTGTCAAGCCAGCCTGAATTATCCCGGGGTGGTCAGGTTGGCATGATTGGCCCCAGATAGTAAGATTCATTCCAAATGACCCCAGGTGGTCTAGCCTACCTGATAGCCTAGTTGGATCCTGGGGTGGTCATATTGGTCTGATTTATCTTTGTTGTTGAATCTGCATGATTACCTCTGTGCTGGGCCTATTATCATGATTGATCCTGAGGTGGATACATCAAACAGATTAATCCTTTTGTGGTTGAAGATGCTAAGACTGACTCTGGGTTGACTGAGTTGTCATGACTGATCTCAGGATGGCGATGTCTGACCGACTCACCCTGAAGTAGCCCCATCAGTCTGATTGACCCTCAGTGTCTACCACAGCCAGATTTACCTCAGAGCATTTGATTTATCCTAGTGTGCCCACATTGGCCTGATTTGCCCCAGGATGGACAAGTTGTTTCAACGGACTGTGGCAGGGATGGACCAAATATGACCCACAGGCTGGATCTGCCCCACCAACTGATTGGATCCGGCCCATGGGCTGGCACCTGCCAACTGACTGTATCTTGTTTGCAGCTTCCCTTGCAGCACTCTGCATGGGGTTGAGCCCCTTCCACTCCTGCCTAGGGCAGCCAGTGCCACACTTCCACCTGCACCCACTCCACGCCCACCAGACAGCACTACCCCTGCCTGGCCCCAGCAAGCATGCAGCTTCCTTGAGGGGCTGCTGCTGCAGCAACCTTGGTAGTGCTTGGCTCCCTCTGTTTCCAGAAGGTACTCTTCCTCCTCCTACCTCTGCTGCACTGCTCTGGGCAGCAGAAAGTGTGTGGAAGTGGGGAAGCCTTGGAGATGTGAGCTGGAACACAGACACCCAGCCAGGTGTGGAGGAAGCTGCAGCCAGGAGGTCCTTACCCAGCACATGGGGCTCCAACTCCACCTCCCACTCGCCTTCTGTGGCAGGGAAACGGGGGAGTGATTAACCCCTAGATCCGAACAGGCCGGGGATGAAAGGGCTATGAAACTTTGTTTCCTTTTTCCTCTACTTCTTCTCGTTCAAGAAAAATCCAAAAAGACATTGTAACAAATAAATGCTTTACTCACACTGCTGAAGTACAAGGACTTGAGCTGTCGATGTACACAGTGTAGGCACCTTCCGTAAAAGTTGCACCGGGTAGCACATAAATGCTCTATTCACACTTCCACGCCAGCAGTTCCCTTTACAACAACTTCAAAATCAAATTTACGGGGAACTCGAGAGCTCTTCACATATCTGAATGATGTATTCAGTCGTGATGGGGGCGTCCAAGGGGAAAACGATATTGTGGACACAGGACCTCCAGTGAGGGTGATCAGGCCTCTCCGATGTTGTGTGGGTCCCGCCTTCTTTTTTCAAGGCATCGTTGGGTCAAGTCAGGCCTGCATGGCCAGCAAGGGATAATCAAGGTGAGTTAGGCCAACCTGGCTGGCAAGAAATTAATTGGGCTGAGTCAAGGGAGCTTGGCCACCATGGTGTTAACTGGTTTGAGTTGAACCGGTGTGGCCAACAAGGGGTTGATCAAGTCAAGTCAAACAAAGCCAAACATCAATGGGCTATATGAGCCAAGTCAGGCTACCCTGGGGCACCAAATGGTTAAATGGGCTACTTTGGGCTGACTGGGCCCAGCCACCACAAGGTTAATCAGACCTAGTCAGGGCAGCCCAGCCATCAGTACTTTAATTGGGCTGGCTCAGACCAGGGTAGCCACCAAGCAACGGGTCAACAAGGCTGAGTCAGGCTGGCCTGGCTATCAAATAATTAATCCAACTACATGAGGCTGGCCCACCTACCAAAGTGTGAGTCAAGCTGATTTGGGCCAACTCAGTCACCAAGGCATTCAATGGGCTGAGCTGGGTCAGCCCAGCTACCAAGGGACTAATCAGGCCAAGTCTAGTCATTCTGGCCACAAAGGGGTTAAATCAGCAGTGTCATAGAATCATAGAGAAGTAGGGTTGGAAGGGACTAGGTCAGCTAGTCCAATCCCTTACCTGAGGCAGGATCATCCCTATACAAACCATGCTGCACAAATCCTCTCTAACCTCTTAGCAAAACTAATTAAGCCTGAACAATACAAAATATAATGCCCTAACCTACCACAGGCTCAGTCAAAGTAATTGATCACGCCAATTAGGGCTGGCCCAGCCACGTCGCAGCTAAGTGGGCTGAGTTGGGGGAGGCATAGCCACCAAGGGGTTAGTCATGCTAGCTAAATCCAACTGACCTGGCTGCCAAGAAGCTAATTGGACCACGTCTGGCCTATGCAGGTACGAAGCAGTTAAGGATGAGGCAGAGTTGGACCCACCTGGCTACCAAGGGGTTAGCTGGTCTGTCGGGCCAGCATGACTTCCAAAGGATTAACTGCACAAAGTCATGCCAGCCTGACCACCAATGGATTACTCAGGTCTGAGGGGTTAATTTATCATGGGGAGTATGACTGCTTAGCCACTAAGATGGTTTAACTGGGGCAAGTTGAGCCAGGCTGCCCACCAAAGGATTAATTGGTTTGAGTCAAGCCAGTGTGGCCACCAAGGCCACCATCAAGACAAGTCAGATGGGCCAAGTCAAGGCTAGCCCAGTCACCATGGGTTTAATATTGCCTAGTTAGATGAACCTGGCCATCAAGGAATTAACTGGGTAGAATCAGGCCAGCCTGACCACCAGGGATTTAAGCAGTCCAATTAAGGCCAACCCAGCCAACAGGCCAGTATTCAGGCTGAGTTGGCCTAACTCTGCATGATCCCCTGGATGGCTCAATCCAAGCCCACCCCCACCCTTACCCCCAACACCTTGGGTGGCCTGACTTGGCCACTTTTCTATTTCTATGGATGATCGCCAGAAGACATGCAAATCCAGGCTAGAAAACAACAGATTATGAAGCATGCTTAAGACCAGAGAGGAAGTTCTTGGCTATCCTAGAGGTGAGTGGAATACTACAACCCACTGCTTCTGCTTGCTGTTATGATTGAAAAATAAGGACACAACAGATGCCTTTTTCACTTAAAGACATTCTTTATTGATCTTTTTATATACAATATTACTTTCATTCTGTAAAAAGTACATATGCAGGACACCAGGTTGGAGGCAGCCAGAAGGTTCTAAAGTAGTCAGATGATTGACTCCTGCCCCTTTGTTATTTTAGAGGAAAATAATTTGTGAATTTTCGGAAGAGTGAAAATAAAGGCAAAATGACAGTCCAACTTCCACTAAAAGTGACAGAGATTATAAGTGCAGCTGCTTGACTGAAACAAGCCATACAACGTTCCCTCTTATTTGGTGGTTTCCGAACTTTTTGGACAATTGTAGAGCAGTTGGCCAATGCTCACCATCCCTGATGCAATGGAACATACATTAAAATGTAACAGAACATGAATTTCTTTCTCCATGATGCAAGGTAGGGTAGCACTTCCCAGGATGTGGCTAGGGAGGGAGGGAAGGGAAATAGAATAACTGTGAACAGACCTTTCAACTATCATGCAGAGGATCAGATTTCTTTTTTAAACAAAAAATCTTTAGTTGCTCTATTTAGGATTTTAAAAAAAGTCTTAAAACCACAGAGAACATGCAACTAAAGTAGCTGTTGGCCTGAGTTTGCAGAAAGTCTCAAATGATAGCCCTGAGATATAAACTGCCCCATTTATTCCAGTGGGTGCTAACTCAGATTTAAATGCTTGTTCTTTAGAAGCTGTCAATATTGTTAACCATTTATCATCTCAAAGCATAAAAAAAAGGAAGAAGTGTATTATGAAGGTTAATGACAGAATTTTCCAAAATGGCAGAGGATAATGGCATAGTACCCAGGGGTACTATGAAAAGTGAAGACGGTAACATTATATGGCAGCATCACAGGGAAAGGGCAACTGCTTTTCATTTCTCAGAAATGTATAGCTCAGTGCTCAAGTTTGGAAATTACCGGGTGAGAAGGTGCATTAGTGAACTGGAGGCAACAGAAGCTGTATGCAGAGATGTATGAGGTGTATCAACATTAAGGTTTGAAGAAGGGAAGCCTACAATGTCTTCAAACACTTGAATGGCGTGGGAACCGCATTATGCTCCCCAGTTTTTCCCATTCTCAGTGTTGGTCTCTGCATCTCCAGGATAGCTATAATCTTGTACACAATTTTTGCAGTGTTCAGTTCCAATGGCTGATTGTGCAGTGCTGTGAGCTGCTGGAATGTCATTGTGGCTTTTTTGAATTAACAAGGCAAAAACAAGTAGCTGACTTTCAGATATGCTGAACAGTGAAGATCAGATCCTATTCCACCTACTGCGCAGCTAAGTGGACTTAGGGTCCTACGTGCAGATCTGTCCAAGCTGTTCAAGTCCTGAAAATCCATTAATGCATCTACATTTGTGACATACTATCATTTGACCCTTCAGACCAAAGTTAAAAATAGAACTCAGCTGATCAGCTTCATTAGACTAAATGCATCACCTGTTGTCCCACCCACTGGTTTTGTGGGACAATCACTAACATGCTCCCCGCTTATAGAGACATGTCCCAGAGATTGACAGGGCATGTCTCTGTAGGTAGGGAAACGTCTACTTTACAGCGATGGGTCCCACTTTTGTATTTTTTGAGTTTTTCAGGGACTCAAGCCAGGCTGGAATAGGCTCATACTTAGGTGCTTAAGTTCATTTAGGCACCTAAGAGTAGGAATAGAATTACAACTCCAGTTAAGTCAACAGAATTTGTAGATGTTCAAAACCTCTAAAAAAAAAAATCAAGTCCTAGAAATTGCAATTTGTCATTCTCTTCCTCCATGCATTTACCTTGTTTTGTGCATTAAGGCCATAAAATGTAAGGGTTTGGTTTTTTTAATTGGGGCCTAAAAATGGAAAAAATAAAAGCTATTTTAGATGGGCAAAATGAAACAGACTGGAGCCAGAACACTCAGCTCAAGATGAAGCATTGCACAGTGGGACATACAACATCTGCAAGCCACTGACTGCTCTACATAGCAAAGGGCGGGGGGGCAGGAAGTCTGATGCAGAGCTGTGTGTTTTTCTGTCCCTTCCCTCCTGGAGTTCTGTTGAGGCAACGTCCTTACAATGAAACACTTGTTCTCAAGTCTTGCAACTCAGTCAGAACCAGCAAACAATCTCTATGCTGGAACAAACACAGGCACAAGGACCTGGAAAGGGAAAAAAACAAATATGTTGATGATCAGCATAGGAATCTGAGGAAAATTTGCTTTCGCAGTTGGCTGTCTGGTAAAAACACTCTCCCTGCTATGAGCCGACAGAGCTACAGCAAATCTGTTGTAAACATGGCAGATACATCGTACCAGTAAGCAATGACATGAAGAAACACCTAGGGGCAGACCCAGGGGGTGTGCCATGGTGTGGTCACACCCTCTTATTGCCACCACTGTCCCCAGCCAAGCCTGACAACCCCACTGCTGTTGGAGCCCTTGGACTGGTAGGGGACCTGCTTTCTGCCTCTACTCTCTGCCTGACTGGGGTGTGGGGGGGTCCCAGATCTTTTCCTAACTCACTCCAGCTTCAGGCTGCAAGGGAGGCCAGGCTTAGCTGGGGACAGCAGTGGCAGCAGACAGGTTTACTCGTCCTGACCTTGCTTCTTGCTGCCCTCCACCCGCATGTTCCTCACTGGCCAGGAACATGGGCTGGAAAGAAGAACCTGCTTCCTGCTCCTGCTGCCTCTGGCTGATGCAGGCATAGGCAGAATCCAAGACGTGCTCCTCTCCTGCTCTAGCCGTGGGCTGCAGGAGTCAGCTGCAGAGTTCTGGGCTTGGTCAGGGACAGCGGCGCCATCACACAAGGGCCTCCTTCCAGCATCTGGTTCCTGGCCAGATGGGGAAAAAGTTGAGATGCGGGGAGAAGGCTCTGGAAGGAGGAACGTGCATGCTGCCCAGCTGCTGTGAGCAGGAACAGAAGGCAGATTCTCCCCACCATTACATCTTCTCTCCCTGCCCAGCTCCTTGGCGTCCCCTGCCAGCCTGGTAGCTCCAGCCACATCTCACTCCCATTCAGAAAATCCTGGAAGCCCTTGAGGAAACACCTCAAAGTGATCAACATCCAACTCCTAACTCAGATAAAACAATAGCCTTTATGGGGAAGGAATGTGGGAGCTGTGAAGAAAAAGTTAAAAAGAGAAGAGCAAAATCCTTTTAGATCTAAGGATGCTGGGGCAGGTGCAGTGGAGATGATAACCTGCTTGTGAAAAATGTGCTTAAATTCAAAACACTGCTCCAGAAAGCAATAAAGCAATGTCAAAGGAAAGGCCATGCAGGAACAGCCTTCCTGACAGTTGTGCAATGTGCATAAAATTTTACACACTAATGGGAGAAGAGACCTTCAGTTTCTTGTCAGGTCTCTTCTTCCATTGGCGTGGAAGGGATTTTATGCTGTTTCCATACAGGATCATGCATTGGCTTTGCACTGAGGCAGCTCGTGGCTCAGATGAAATTTATTTCCATAAACCAGGTACTGAACACTGATTTTTGTCTCCTGCCACACACCGCAATCAAACACAGCAAGACTTCAGATTTTCGAAGCAGGATTTGTGAATTCTTCCTAACTAATGAAACATGAGTATAAAGGGACAATGGACAAATGTAAGGCAGCAGCACAAACTACACTGTACCAGATCATTTTCTGTCACAAAAAAGGAAGAATGAGGGCTGTTATGAGGAAATGTGGGTTTCCGGGTTCCGGTTTTTTGACTGACCAAAGGAACCTGAAGCTCTCTCACCTGGATATGGAAAACGAACGAGGCTGTGCGTCCCATGCTCATTGCCTAAACTTTGTGGGATAAACTAATCCCAGCGTGTTACTCATATACCACAAAAGCAAATACCGGCTTATTACTTACTCTCTGGCTGCAGTTATGCTCCACAGACCTATAGACTTCATTATGAAGGAGTAAATGATAGGAGGCAAAGGCCAAAAAGGAACTGGAAATGGCTGCCAGTCTGGGCAAATTTATGGGATTAGAAAATTCAGACAGGTACAGAAAAGATTTCAAATCCTGGTGCTGCTGGTGCAATTATGTTGCTTTTTTATTGTTGTTTTACTCATGCCATCTTCAAAAAAGAAAGAAAACTCATGTCTGGAATCCATCTCATCCATGTTGGAGACAAGTGTGCAGTTCCTTGGGAAAGGCCAGCAGCACAGCAGCAGTGAAGGCCAGGACGGCTGTTATTCCTTTGCCTGTCAGGCTCCAAATTTACTAGCAGATTCCAATTTCTTGTTAGGATTCAAAGCACATGAGGTCTCTGTCCTGCAAATACGACAGTAGTGTGTTTTGGTCATGTATAAAAAGGAATTATTTCAGAGTTACTTATCTACAGGCTGAAGAGCGTTCAGGGGCAGAGGTTCTTTCCCAGCCTGGGTCTCGACTCTGAGGTCTAGATTAATGAAATATTTCCTTCTTCTCCAGCCTAGAATCTCAAATGGTCCATGTAAACAAAACACAGTGGAGAACAGTCTCTCCTCCTTTTCTTGGAGTTGCTTTTATTGATACGCAGGGTGTCCTGACAGTGTGGTGTTAGCTAAATGTAAAACAGGCAAAGGGTGAGCTTCTGTGTTAAAAACCCAGTTGTCTAAAGGTAGGAGGTCATCATTGGAGAAGAGCAGATACAAATACCTGGACAGCAAACAGAGAAAAACAATGTTTAAAGGATGGCAGCAATAAAAAGTGGTGGGACCACAAACCACCCCAACCCCCGCAACAGCCACAGCTCTGTGACACTACCCCTAACATCAGTTATCTGAACTGCTTCTTGCACCTCGAAGATCGTGCCAGCCATCATATTCTCGTGAGAACAGTACTTCAGGCAAGGAGTCGCTCAAGAATAAAAGACTTTTTAGATCTTTATAGCAACTGGAAAACTGTGGTTTGTGTAAAATAAACAGTTTCTTGATGGCTTTATATTTTTTCTAGTGCTTTTGTAGCACAAGTCCAATATCTAATGTTAAAAAATACGGCAGACTTGGACCTGTTGGTAGGATTTAGAGCTTTTTGTCAGGAAAAAACTCCAAATCCAATCAAAAGATCCAAGTTCCAAAGAGAGCAATTTTCCTCCAATACTAAGCCTTCAGTGTTTTCTTTCCCAGTGTCACAATATTGCTCTGGTTTACTTCTGTTTTATTCTTTGGATAATTCTTGGTTGAGAAAAAATGCACCCAAAAAGCAACCCTGCCCTCTGCCGTGTAACAAACAAGCATTTACTTGGTTAACATATTCATAAATGCATGTAATTATGCAGTACATTTTCCTTTTCCTCAAAGTGTGGTTGCAGTGGGGTGGCGGTTTCCTGGGTGCCCTACTGTGCACTTCCATACTTTCATAAATTTGAATTTTTTATAGTTAATAGTAACTGAATTTCTTAGGCTTGGTATGCATGTTTGGGGGATAATTATGATTGCTCAGAAATGTATTTTATCCTCCAATACTAAAATATACTTTCAACCTCAACAAACAACATGTTCATGTTTTTAAAAATTAATATAATCTTTATATATGGATCCTAAATAATACTGCCAAAGAGAATGTGGTCGTGTGAAATTTCTATTGATATTAGAGTATGTAGCATAAATCTTACATAATTTTAGCTTTCAGGATAGATTCACCAGTATGACCTGACTGCTTTATGTTCCAGAGAAGTACAAAGCAACAAACCATACTGGCTAATTAAGCTGGTCTCCTTTTCTCTGTATTTCCTTTCATGCACACCTCCTAAATACTTCCTGCCACATGACTGTACACTCAGCCCCCTCCAAGTATTCTCCTTCCTGCATCCCACTTATTCCCTCCACCCATCACTAGTTTCCCCAATCCTCTGCAGCATTCACACACATCCCGATTTCCTCTTCACAGCTGTCTCCAGCTACCACCTTCTGTACCTGCATGTGTAGACACATGCACTCATACACGCACACAATTTTCCCCTTCTTTTTGTCTTCTCCCTCCATTTTGCAGACCTGGTGCAATCACTAAGTATTGTAAAAAACAAGTAGTTAGGATTAACGTCATTTTACCATTATTTTTCACAATTGAAAATGCATCTTTGAGTGTCTCCATTTTTCTGCATCTCCCAACAAAACACCGCCCTCACACAGGTTGTTTTCCCTTTCCCTATTTTTTACAGAAGAAACATTTACTTTTCAGGAATTCATTTTCAATCTTTGTTATTCTTTTTACAAAAAGTGGGTTTTAGAGTACTATCATCTGGCCCAGGGTGACAGGTCATAATGAGGCTCATAGCTCAGTGTGCCCCAGAACGCTGCTTGCCTTGCCCTACAGCTCCCAAAGAAACTGCAGGGCAAGTGTGCTATTACTTGCCTAGCAGCTCTGGAGCAATGCGTGATCAGGTGCCAAGTCAGAGTCAACACTGCTTCAGCACAAACTGGCATGCTGCTTGCTTTGTCCTGCAGCTCCTTCAGGGCCAGGTCACAGGGAGCTGCAGGGCCCACCCTAACCTGCCCCGATCATGCTTTGCTCCACAGCTCCCAAGGGAGTTGCTTGGCCGGCCAGCCAGCAAAACAATTCAGCTTGTCTCTATCTTCCTGGGTTGACGAGCATGGGAGAAGAGTTCAGTTCCCCAGTAGGGCAAGGCTGTGAGTATAAATGGTTAGGTTTTGGGGATGGAAAGAAGTGACTAGTGAGGTTCCCCAGGGATCAGTATTCAGACCTCTGCTGTTTAACATATTCATAAAGGATCTGGAAAAGGAGGTCAGTGACCAAATTTGCTGATGACACAAAATTATTCAAAATGGTAAAACCAATGTAGACTTGAGGAACTACAGCAGGATCTGACAGTACTGAGAGAATGGACAACTAAATGGGAGATTAAATTCAACGTAGATAAGTGTAAAGTGATGCACATTACGAGTGTGTGAAACAGGCTGTATTCTATTCGGATTTGGACCAAATCAGGGACAGTGATTCAATTTGTTGATTCAGCTCACTGTCCCAATTCAATTCAGCCGAATCCAAATCGGAAGATTTGATGCTGATTCAGAGAATCAGTGATTTGGCCATAGACACAGCTTTAAATGTTTTTTCCACATACCTCGAGATATGAGGCGCAGCTCATGAACGCTGAGATGGTGGGGTGGAAGGAGCATCCCACAGGAGCGCAGGGGCACCCTGTGTGCGTGGCAGCAAACCTAGAAGTGGACTGGAAGTGTTTCTGGCCCACTTTCAGGTCTGCTGCCACGTGCACTGGGGACCCCCGCGCTCCTGTGGGACGCCCCATCTGCCCTACCATCACAGCATTCACGATCCACCTAGTCCCAACTGCTGAATCTTTCTGAATCTCTCCAACTTGACTGGGAGGGTTCTGATTCAATTCAGAGAGATTAAAGGGTCTCCTGATTCAGTTTGGATTTGGAGATTCAGCCACTGAATCGAGCCTGATTTCCCTCAAATTGAATCAGTGACCAAAGCTTTGCACAGCCCTAATGCTCACAGGCAAAAATAACGTAAACTATACCTACACTATGATGGGCTCTACCTATGTTAGCTGTTAGCACGCAGGAAAGAGATCTGGAATTCATTGTGGACAGTTCACTTCAAAATCACCTCAGTGCTCGGCAGCCATCAGAAAAGCAAACAAAAAGTTAGGAATTATTAATAAGGGAATTAAACAAAACAAAGTATCATTATGCCCCTTTATAAATCTATGGTGTGCCCCAGTTTTTCTCCCAATGTTTCAAAAGAATAAGAAGAACCCAAGAAAGTCCAGAGAAGGGTAACAAAGATGATTAGTTGTATGAAGGGGCTTCCATATGAGGAGATAATAAAAAGGTTGTTTGGAAACAAGACATCTGAGGGAGGGAACATGATAAGGGCTTACAAAGTATTAAATGGTGAAAGGAAAATGAATAGGGTTTTACTATTTACTGTCTCTCACAATACAAGAATTAGGGGATATAAAATGAAACAAGTGGCAGTAAGTTTAAAACTAGCAAAAGGAAATTCTTTTTTCACCCAGCGCATAATTAAAATGTGAAATGCATTGCCACAAGATGTTGTGGAAGCTGACATTTGACCAGATTCAAAAAGGGACTGGACAATTCTTGGGGGAAAGGTCCATCAGTAGCTCCTGAGCATGGAAGTTAGGGAAAATGCCTCTGAATTGGAGCTTTCTAGACCTTAAATGGAGGATGCAACTGGTAAAGGAACAGTGGAAAATCCTTGGTCATACCCTGTTCACTCTCCCTTTCAGCATTCACTCACTGCCACTGTGTGACACAGGACACTGGGCAAGATGGACCCACAAAGTGACCCAGTTCTTGTGTTACACTGGATGGGAACATAGTTAGCTACAACTGAGATGCAAGGTTCCCATCGAAATGTATAGTATAAAAGACCATGTAATTGTAGAGATTGGGGATCTGATCTCATTGCACCATTATTTTAACATCTGCCATGAGCCTAGTTAATAAATGCAACTGAACTAAAAACATTTAGAACTCATAAATTTAAAAAAATATATTAAATCTTGGCTCCAATTTAAAAAAAAACATTTCCACTAACATTTTTTAGGAAAAATACAAGAAACATATCCAATAATTCAAGTGTGGGGAGGAGTTTTGTACTAGGCTACGTTTCCTGCTTCCCACTCTGTCAGGTTGGTCGTTGCTAGAATAGATTTAGAATGATCACAAACTTGGCACGTGGTCACGTAAAGCAGTGGTTCTCAACACTTTTTAAAACCAGGACCCATCTGTAAACACCGATGGCCAGTGCTGATGGCCAGTCCCGACCCAGAGCCCCGCACTCGCAATATGAGTAAGTAATGTAAGTAGGCACGCTACCGGCCTGCAAGGGAAAACCCGCATTTTTCTCCATTTTTAAAGTTTGTTTGCAGCTGTTTCATAGATTCTTACCTGCGAAGGGAATTTGGCAATTTGTTTAGGGGAGATAAACTGCCAGTGCAGAGGAAAGACTGAGTTCTGACAAGAGATGCTAGAAGTTGAACTGCAATCTTGAGACAATAAGACCCACAGTTGTAACTAGAGACACAGGCTACTTTGGAGTGGGAAATTCCAATTACAGTTTCTATGGGGGAAGGTGGGGAAAATGTGGGGAGTCTTAATTTTTCAAAAAAAGGAAAATATCCTATGACAATCTGGCAATTGATGTGTTAATAACTTATTCTTGTAGGCACCAGGAAACCACACAGTACCCTCATACTGCTTCACAGGAGAACATGCAAGAGAGATGTCTGCTCACTTGAGAGTTTCTGCAAGGAAAAAGCTCTGCTGTACATCATCATATGCAGGAGATGAGGAATAGACGTCCTTGACCCCAGAAAATCCACCGCTGACTCTGCAATACTTGTCAATAGCCTGTATTGAGAAAAGAAAAGTACAGAAGAGGCATTATCCCTAATCCAAACCAAGGTTTAGCATATACTAACTGAAGAAACAACAACAGGTGCTTGCAATGGAACTGAAGCATATAACTGAAATAAAGGGAAGGGGACAACCAGATCAGAGTTTTGAGCTTGGGCAGGTGGAAGAGTTTTAGAAAGCATCACATAGTTCGTTATGGTGATGTTGTATACTGGGAATGCACAAACAGTAAGTGCCTACTGCACTGCACAAACTCCCCCACACACGTCTGAATTATCACTACCATCGTCTCTTCCTCTATAGCAGCCTCTCCCTTTCCTCCTCAGAAAACTGACTCTGGATCCCATCTGCACTGCACTGGGTCCTTGGTCTTTGAAAGGATGCAGTCCATACCTAACCCCACACATACAGAGAGGTGACAGGGTCTGGTGGATCTCTACTTAGGTCTTGCCAGTCACAGCCTGACCACAGAGCTCAACAGTAGGCCATTTAATCCACCTAACTGCAAAAAGCACAAAGAAGCAGGGACTGGAGAGTTTTGGCAGCTCAGGACATCTCTGGCCTGACCATTTGTTATTCTACTCACATCCATAATTGTATGGCACAAAAAAATGTCAACCATGAAAAACAGGTGCCAAATAAATCATTTAGGAAGGATTCACAGGCAAGTTGTGCTTCCTTGCTGACTCTCCAGTGCCTCCTCAGCAGACACCAGCTCTTCTAATAGGTCCATGCAGGGAAGAAGCGGGTGTAGTGATCAGGACAATTGTTTGGCTTTAAATGTTTGTCATTGTCAACTCCAGAAAACAGCTACTTGTAGCTTAGTAATCTATTTGGCTCATTAGTCTATATGAAGGAGCTCTGTACAGAATGATTTCGGCCTGGTTTTCTGGTAATTGCAATTTCTGCTTTGCTGTTCTCAAGAGAAGCTAAGGGGAACTGAAGCAGAGGAGCAAACACAATTTAGAAACCATATGCTTTTATATGTAGAGAAGGAAATTAAGTCAAAAATGCACTCTTCACAATCTCTGAGTGAACCTCTGAATGCTGGAAAAAGCCAGATATGAAAGAGAACTCTGCTGGAACTTGCACCTGGCGATGCCAGCAAATGATACCAGCGACACTGGGCAGGCGGAGGCATGAGCTTCCTCTTACGTTGCAGACCTGTAGGTTAGGATTCTCCATATCACGAAAGACAGCGTTCAGCAGCATTAATCAAATACGAACAGCTGCATAACAAAAGTTTATGACTATTACAAAGAACTTCACATTCTGTTTCTTAAGAAACGAGGACACAGAGGAGTGTGCATGTGTATGGAGTGGGGGGAGGAGAGGTCTCAGCGTGCACAGACTATCTTTATCATTATGCACGCTGGAGTCTTTCATTTCCGGTGGATGCACTTCTATCCATGACAAGAGCAGCCCCTATACATCTCTGGAAGATAAAATTAGTCACTTTGGTTGGGACTGACAGACTTTAACTTTTAAAAATGTCATAGCAAAATAAATAATGTAGGTTGAAAACAACAGTTTAGTGCCTTAGCAACGACGGCTAATTAACACATAGGGGAAACCTGGGAGAAGCTGCATATTGTTCCCATTATGCAAACAGGGAAAGGGAGGTTACATGCAGTGGCATAAGACACACAGTGAGCTCTTGCATTCCTTTTCCATGTTGAAGCCCTGTGAAGCCAGGCTGAACTACTGCTTGTGGTAGTCATTCTTTCCCACAACGAAGCAGTTTCGGTGGTGTGAGGCAGACGCGCACAGTGCGAGCTGTAACCTGCCCTGCCCCTGGAGCTTGTAACCGGCACCACGGCCCCCGGGGCAGCCTGTTCAGCGGGTGCGTAGACCAGGGCCCTGCGGTCACGCCACACCTCCCCTTCTTTGCAAAGAGGAAGATCAGCTCGCACACGTTATAAATACGAAGCGACAACTAGGGGTCGACTCTGGCCCCACCCCCTGATGATGATTGGTGGAGAGGACTGTCCATTGTACAGCCCTACCCCTCACTGCTGATTAACCGAGAGGGCAGTCCATCATGTGGCCCCAGCCCTCGCCACTGATTGGTGAAGAGCAGCAAGGCCGCATGACAGGCATCCCCCTCAGCCAATCTCTGGTGAAGGGAGCAGCCCTTTTGTGCCAGGCTGCATGGGGGGGAGGACTGCTGGCTCCCACTGGGAAGCCACCACTTTTCTGAGCAAGTTTTTTCCCCGAGGGTTTCACAGAGCTCACCCAATTTTGCAATTTCCATGAAAATGGACAACTGCAATTTGAGTAGGTCCCTATACCTCTTCAAGACTCTTTACACTGTTGTACCAACCAACCGGTATACAGATCTAACACTACAAATTAGTGATTTGTTCAGGGGTCAGGTCTGCAGAGGACTGCTTAGTCTTCCAGACCTTGCTCTAACCTCTTTCTAGCGCCCATCTCTAAGCGAGCCTTCTCCCCGACTTCCGTGAGAAGCAGGCTCATTTTCATGCTCCGGCCCTGGCCCCGTCAGTGGCTGATCCTCATTATGTTGAGGTGGAATATACTGAAAACGAACCCTATTTCTCTGGACAAGGCCTTTGGGAATCTGCACTAAGTAGGATCCTGGGGTGTTTGCTGCATTTTGGACAGTTCCAAACATTTGGAAACTTCTGAACCAAACTGCCCCCTGACACACGCTCTGGTAGTAATTTTCTCCATGTCAAATACTGAAGTTTCTTTGCTGTTGAAGCCTTAGCATAGCATCTAATTTCTTAAATTCCTGCAAGTTGGGCTACGTCAAGTTAAGCTGGATTGGTGCCATAGGTAATGGCATCTTAGGTCATCAGCCCCTGCACAGTTCAGCTAGAGAGAGTCCTGATGCCAGCGGCAGTGGTGTCGACCAACATGTCAGGAGTGCCCGATATGTAGAAGCTGTTTCAGAATCTGTACTGCTCTTTCAGACTTTCTCTTGCTATGAGGATAGTGAGGACCGCTAGTGCAATACTAAAAACTGAAGTGCTCTACAAACCGTAAGATTAACTCAGAGATAAACTGATGGCCACTGTCTGTTACGAGGACCTGAGGAATGCTGTGCCTTGCAAATAGAGACGTCAGTTGTTGGATGACCTGTACTGATGAGGTCTGTGCAAGTAAAACCAAGTCAATAATCTACTAAAATAATGTATGCAGAAAGATAAATCCATTGCTAGTCTGTTAAGGTCTATCTGCTGCTTTGTGGAGAGTAATGGCTCTGGAGGCAGTCTCTCTCTCTTTTTTTTTTTTGCATTCCTCACCACCTTATACTAAAATTTGAATTTGCTTACTCAGACCAGGCCACCATATAGCTTACTGTGCACTTGCCCTGCATTTGTTTATACCCTTGCGTCCACCATATGTCTTTGAAAGCATTTATTTCCAAACTGCCTGAAGGATCACAATGCATCTTCCTTTAAGGAGAATACCACTGACTAATGTGGAGGTTATTTCAGTCCTGCCCATATGGTTGTAGGTCTTTTGGAAGTTGTGTCCTGTAGCCCCATCTGTTTCCACAGAAATGAACTAGCTTCTGGCAAGTGTCATTCTTCTGTTGCTCATTTCCAATTTGTTTAAGTCAAGTAGCAGACAATGGCAATGCTACCAGAACATCGTCAATATATATAAACATCTTTTTCAAAAGTTATTTCTCCTTCTGTTGCTGTCTACCTGGTACACTGGATAGAGCATCTCCAACTATGAGCAGTTTCCCTGGTAAAAATTCAATAGTGGAAAAAAAACTATTAGTCATAGTCTAAATCTCTTACGTTCTGGCTGGAAGGTCACCCAGGGTTTTGGATACCAGCAATGCTACCAGGGGTTTGTGATTTACTTCTGTTTTAACATTCAGGGCAAGCGAATAAGGGTGCAGACACAAGTGCCGCTCCCAGCTGTAACTCTGAACTACTTCTGCAAAGTATTCTGAGTTGCAATATCAGCCCAGACCAAACAGAAGGTCAGTGTTGGTTCCAGGGGCGGAGAGGAATCTAGCTGCTGGATGGGAGCCTGCAGCCAAGTTCCCATAGCAATGGCCAGGGCTCCCAGTTTTCAGAATGGGAGGAGGGAAAGGGCTCTGTAGGCAGTGTTGAAGGGTGGGGTGGGGTGAGCTAGAGGTCCCCCCCATTTTGGTTTGAACGTTTCTGCTCCGACTACCAAGGGATAATTTACTGAATGTTGTGGTAAAACAGATGATGCCAGTAGTTTTTTGATTGTATTGAATGGCCCCTCTCCCCCCATGCATCTCTACAGACCCATGTATTGCATTCATTAAGGAGATCCCTTAAGGGTTTCGTTAGATGTGATACATTTGGCAAAAATTTTCCAAACTAGTTGGCCATACCCAGCAATCAGCTCATGGCAGAAATGTCCTGGGGCTCAGGTAAGGCATGCAATGCCTTAATTTTGTCTGGGTATGGCTGAATTCCATTTTTGCTAATGATATCTCAACATATTTTATTTGCTCCTTCTCAAATTCATCTCTCCCATCCAAGGTGAGACCAGATAGTTGGAAGCATCACAAAACAGCATGTAGATATTCATGGTGTTCCTGTTTACTTTTTCCATATACCAATATGTCATCTGTAAGGCAAAGGATGCTAGGAAGCCCCATCACAATCTAAGAAGTTAATTTTTGGAAATATTCTGGTGCTGATGATATGCCAAAAGGAAGCTGGTTGAAATAATGTCTCCCAAATGGGGTAAAGAATATAGACAACAGCTAGATTCTTCAGCCAGAGGGATTTGTCACAACCCTGCTGTTCAACACTTTAGCCTCTGATAACTGAGCCAATGTCTGTTCTACTGCAGGAAGCGCTTTTGTTGAGTATGGTCCACAAAAAAGTGAATTTTTCCATTCAGTTTCAGTCCTAAAATTATTCCTGCATACCAGTCTATGGGTTCATCGATTTGAGAAATAACCCCCATTGCTTTTATCCTCTTTAACTCTTCCTTCACCTTCTGTTACAAAGGAATGGGGATGCACCAAGGAGCTGTTAGAGAAAAAGGAGCTGGTGATGGCACCAATTTCTTTAGTTAGAATTCCACGACAGCTTACCCAACCCTGTGAAGACCTGAGGATACATCTCTTTTATGGTCTGTATTTTGCTATTAACTGAATCTAATTTCCCCACTAGGCATAGTCCTTGTATTGTTGGCAATCCCAGGAAGAGAACTGTTAACACTTGTACCATAAAGGTAGGTTGTGACAAAATGTTTCCTCTTTTTTCCAATTTCCCTTTGAATTGGCCACACACTTCTAAGGTAGTATTACTTACCCTTCTGACCTTTGCAGATTTCTGCCCCAAGATCTTCTGCAGGAATGACAGCAACTGTAGCTACATTGTCTATTTTGAATTTAATGATTTAACCATTAAGATCTGTGAATCTATGTTCACTCCTATGGCATCTCCTGCATTCTGTACTGATTTCTAGATATTGTTGCCAGTGGTGGCTTGGTTTTTTGCCACACCTGCCATATCTTTCACTGAGTTCACTACTAAAGTTTCTTGTTTGTTTTTGCTTCATTTTTCTCTATTTTTACATTGCATCTTACATGTGAGGGCCCCTTCCTCTCTTAGATTTTGTCTCTACTATACCAGTGGTAGGAAGAGAGAGGATTTGGCTTCTTTAATACAGGGGATTGCTAGAGAGGTCTAACATTAAGATTATATTGGATGAGACTTGAGAATCTGTTACGAATATTCAGAGTTTGTTGAACAGGCTAGTGAAATGGGATCAGGGAGTGGAGGACCAAGTTTCTGCCTATGAAACTTGTGAAAATGTGACTGTGAAAATGACCAGGCAGACAGGTACTCACAGCAAGGAGCTTCAGGCTCAGAGACACAAATTTATGGACTTGGAGACCCAAGAGATATAACATTAGTATCACTGGGGTGCCTGAGGGGTCCAAAAAAGGTAATCCTACCAAGTCTGTGACATAACTACTTGTCGGCATTTTAAAACTGCCCTCAGAAACTGACATAAGGACAAGGAAGGCCCACAGATTGTACTGAAGGAAGTCTGGTTTTAGAGAAAAACCTCAAACCTTCATAGCTAGGCTTCTGAGACTTTCTGTCAAAAAGAGGGTAGTACTCAAAGCTCCCAAAGATCTAGGAAAGCCGACATGGAGCAAGCCTTTTGTTCATATAAGGCTGCTTCCTGATCTTGCCTCCGAGACAGCTTAAAAACAAACTCTGTATAAGCTAGCAAAACTACCAGCCAGTAAGAAACTTCCTGAAATACCCTAATATTGATTTCTCTGACTCTAAGGAAGCAGAAGCCTTTATTACATCCTTTTTCATCAGGAGGGGGCAAAGTTATGGAATAATCTGAATGACACTAGGTCTAATTCTTAGTGCAATACTAAAGGAAAAAAGTAAGATTCTCTTGACCCTAAGGAAATAAGACACTTCAATAAATCAACTTTATTTTAGGAAGAAGATTAAACCAGGGCTGTCCAACTTCTGAGTGGCTGGGGACCACAGAACTCCCAGTCGCACACTACAGCTTGCACCCCCCCAGGCTATAGGACATGTGGACTGCAAGTCACGTCACAGAAGGCAGGCACCCTTTCTGCCCCCCGCTGCACTGCACAGCCTTCCTTCCCCTCTCTTCGCTGCATAAGGCCCCAATGCATTGCATGAGTCTCCCCAGACTTAACTGTGCTATGGAGATGCACTACACACAGAGGCATGCCATGAGTACCCCTCATGGTGGTACAACTCCACTCTTGCCGTACAGTTGGCAACTCCCACTGCACTGGACCAGTATGAATACCATGGAGGGTCCTCAGATTCCTCTGAGCCCTCTGGCCACAGGCTCCCTCATCCCCACAGGCTGTCCCGGGGTGGGGACAGGCAGCAGAAGCCAGAAGGAGGTGAAACAGAGAGACTCCAGCAGCAAAAAGAAAAGGAAGTGGAGAAGGAAAGGAGAATGAAGGTTAAACCCTTGGGAGTTGCATATGGCCTGCAGGTTAATCCAGTGCTGTTTAACTGGCAATCTCTGGATTAATATTCAGAACATGGAAGGTGTCCCCAAATGAAAAAGAATGGAAAACTCACAAGCTCTGGCAGGTCAAATGAAAAAGCAAATACAGCAGGTCAAAAAGAATTCAAGGCATGCCTTACACAAGATGCTAACAATAACATTTAAAAGAATACATCAGAAGGAGGAAACTAGGATTATTAGATCAGGGGTTCTCGACATTTTGCTTCCTCAGCCACCCAAACCCAGCACGCTATAAAAATTCCTCGGCTCATCTGTGCTACAACAACTATTTATCGGCATATCCAGCAGATTAAAAATGGTATTAAATTGATAGTTAGTTAAACATACAGTGCATATTAGAAAAAGAAAATATAGGTACAAACAATGACAATCGACTGAGACAAGGAGTCCTTTAATAAGGGATAGGCATCCTTTGGAAAAACAGTTTGCATCTGTGTAGTTACAGACTAGAGCCTAATTCATAGGCACACATGACACCTGCATTAACATTGTACTGGCAAACCTAATTGGCATTTCCTAACTTTTGAGGGTTTTGAGTCTGCAATCTGAATATTGCTTTATAAATATAGCTGTGCACATGCGCAGCATCTGTTCTTTTTAATAAGTGTAAAAAGAAAATTAAAATCAATGTTGCTAAAACCAAGGCTACAAAAACCTTGACCAAATGACACAAGATGATACCTGACATGTCTACTATGGTTGAAAAAAAAGCCAGTTAAGCCTTTAATAAAGCTAAGACCACTTGAGATGGTTCATTCTGTACGAACTGATGGAGGCTGATACATGCAGACAGACCAGTGGAGGGCACAGATGCTTTCCCCCAACAGATCTTAAGCAGAGGTTTACTTTGTCTACTTCCAGCCTCTCTGAACACAGCCTTCTCTGTAAAGCCAGGGCACTCAGTGATTGAAAAATACCCCCAGTCTAGGAGGAAAACTATACGTATTTAGTAACATTTCCCTTTTAAGGTTCTCATGCCCAAGATAGCCACAGGTGTGCAGTAGGCCAAAAACTGCTGGGTTGCCTGATGCAGTGAAGGGGTTTCCCTTAGCCCCCCACGAACTGCAGGAGTGTGTGCAGCATCAGGCCACATGGGTGAGGGCACTGTTAATACCTCTCATCCCTGCCATCCCTGAGCAAAGCTGCTCTCTAGATCTTGGCTATGACTGCCACATAACTGGGAAGAGAAGAGCAGGACTATGGCCAGGTGTAGGGCTCATGGTGGATCACAGTGCTGCACTGTGAGGCTTATGTGGCGAGTCCCGTCCCCACCTCCCCATTAGCCCTATGTGTCTTCCAGATCTGGGCCAAGGCCACGCATCGGGACAGCCCAGCTGGCCTAGGGCAGCTGCCAAGGTCCCACCTGGCTGTAGGGCTACAGGCAGCTCACCCAGGTACCTGTGCACCAGTGGACCCTGAGCTGTGGACCCCCCAGTTGAGAACTGCTCTATTAGATGACCAAGTAGTAAAAGGTGCACCCAGGAATGATAGAACCATAGATAAGCCAAATAAAATCTTTGCATCACATTTTACTGCAAAAGATACTGGGGGAATTCCCACACCAGTGCAGTTCTTCCTCGCAGATGGGTCTCAGAAATTGGATCATACTGAAGTGGCAGCAGAATAAGTGGTAAAAATAATCAATATTTTTTAAACACTAGTAAGTAATTTGGACTGGATGGCATTCACATGAGAGTTCTGGAGGCACTAACATTCGAAACTGCAGAACTGTTGGCAATATTGCATTTACTTGAATCCAAGATGAGGATTTTTTCTACAATCAACATGGGGGCACCTTGCCTTATATTTGAGTACTGGGCAGGTGATAGCTCAGCACCAGCTTCAGCCCAGAACCAGGGCCGAAGCCAAAGCTGAACTGTCATCTGCCCTGGACTGACCAGGGTAGTTTTTCCCGCAGAGGAGGGGGCTCATGGCAAGGAAAGTGTGGAGGAAACTGCATGATTGGAGTAAGGGGTATAAAGAGAAGACCTATGGTGTGCGGCCTGGGGGGAAGTGCAGGGGGAAGCCACATGGCCTGCTCCCCCCACCTCCACCCCCTAAACATCTGTTGTTTCCCCTTGATGTTTACCTTCATCTCCAGCCCCTCGCCCCTGACCTGGCCAGCCCTGCAGTTGCTGCCACTGCTTCTGCTTGGCCAGGCTGGGCTAGAGCCACCACTGTTTACCCTGCAACGGGAACCAAAGCTGGAGCCACCACAGAAGGTGGGGGGAAGGGTTGGGGGTGGATGCCAGTGGTGGGGAGAAGCAGGCAGCAGGCATCCAAGTGGGGACAGGTAACGGGAGGTAGGCGTAGGCAGAGAGGGGCACACAGCAGCTGGGGGTGGGGTATGTGGCAGGGGAAGCAGGCACTGCAAGGTGGGTACAGGCATGAATGGGGGAGAGGGCAGGGGCAAGCAGTGTGGGGGTGGAGGGCGCAAGTCAGGGCGGGCAAGGGATGGGGGTCTGACCCTGCAACCCTCATTGCTGCTTTCCCCACCACTGGAGTGAGTTGACTGAGTTTTAGACAACCCTCCAATAATCAGATTCTGTAAATGGAAAATTATAACTAATGTACAGAATCTCATTATTCAGGAGTTGTCTTCAATAATACAGAGTCACCTTGGATTTAGGTAAATATGGTAGGGCCATGCATGGATCTCTGCTGGGTATGATTTACAATAACCTGGAATTAATGTTTGTCCCTAAATGTCCCAAGGTTTTCATAAATAAACTATTCCAGCCACAGGTGTGGGAAAGAGATTAAAAAGTCTAGAACTCTTCCGTTTGGAAAGGAAATAGCTGAGGTAGAGGTCTGTGAAATCATGAAGGCTGTGGACAAAGTGAGTAGAAAACTGTTATTTATCAAGTCCCAGAATACTACAACTATAGGACTGAAATTAGGAGGAGACAGGTTTAAAACTAACATAAAGTACATTTTTTACACAGGACATAGTTAACTTGTGGAACTCATTACCAAAGAAAATTGTAGAGATGGATAGCAAAGCAAGGTTTAAAGAGAGACTAGACAAATTCAAAGACAATATCATTAACAGTTATTAATTAAATAAAACAGTAAAGGATAAATCTCCAACTCCAAGCTATCTGGTGGCCCCTGAGCTTCTTATGGTGCCAATTGCAGTCCCTGGGCTCCTGGTCTAGGTACTGCTCTATTTGTTGGTCTCTAGCTGTGCCCCTGGAATCTCTGGGCCTCCTTCTCTTCTCCTTCCTGGAAGCAGGATGAGATTTGTAGGACACAGAGCAGCCTGGAGCTGAGGGAAGTTGTGGCTGAGGAGTCAGAGGGACCTTGCCAGTTGAAAACCCCTGTGATAGATGATAAGTTTAGCCAGAACCAGAAGGAGGTTGACCAGGATGTGCTAGGACTTGGCCATGGATGGGGAGTGCGTAAAAAAAAAGGTCTAGGGAGAACTGGAGCCAAAACCTCAGCAAATGGTTCTTAAGGAGGTGGTGGAGTAGCTGTATCCTGGGGCACTCCAGGTAGGTGTGTGCCAGGGTCTCCATCCGTTTTAGGAAGAGGCAGGTGTCAAAGGTGTCCATGAATTGCAAAAGATGCATGCCCATGGAGATGGCTCTCTATGGGGGCTGCTAACTGAGGTTGGCATGGGATCAGGGTGCAATACAGACTAGCCCACCAGGGACCCTTACCCTCACTGAGAAGTGTCCTAAGTAGGATGCAAGGATGGAATTGTGAAGCATGTGGACCAGAAGTGTGCAGCGCTGGCATTGATGGGATGTTGAAAGCAGACCAGGCTGGTATCTGCCAGTCTGCTGAGGTGGGGTGGTAGGGAGTGACAGAGGGCCTGCTGAGGCAGGAGTCCCACAAGCTCCAGAGGCTGGGGGATAACAGTGGGCATTGAACTGCTCTAGCACAGGACCTTTTGGGTGTAGGCAAGGGCAGTATCTAGCACAGTGGCCATGACCTGGAGGGTGCACACAGTATGAGTAGCTCCATGTGCCAGACCAGTGCAGAAGGATCTGCCCACCCCTAACTGGCAAAATCCAGATGGTCCTCTATATGGGTGATGTTGGACAGAACCATCCTCTGGGACCCCAAGGGTACCTCTGTTGCAAGCACTACCAGCTGAAGGTTTTTCAGCGGAAGCTCAGCTTGGGGGTCTGCCCTGCGCCACTATATATAGGGATCTGGAGGCAGAGACAATGACGAGGTCCTGGTAGAACTATGGCAGCTCATCAAGGCCTCATATGGGGAGGCCTCCCAGCTGTAAATAATTACGGGGAACTTAACACCTCCCTGTTGAATGATTATCAATTTGAAGTATTCGTTCTAGAGGAGATTAAAAAATGCTACGGAACTTAAGCTATTGCTTCCTTGCCTTCAATATTATGGGAAACTACAAAAGCCTTCTTATGAGAGTGTATAATAGCCTACGCTTCTGCCAAAAAGAAAAAAATGGGATACATAAATAAATACTTAATTTTTCTTATCCAAGTCTTTAGATGAGGATTACATCACCTAACTTTTGCCTCAAACTACACAGTCTTACCAATATAAGATATGAATTGAATAAATTACTGTCTCAGAAGGTGGAGTATGCTTCATATGAATTACACCAAGGTACCTGGAAGTTGTGAGAACACGTGGGAAGATGACTAGCATATAGACTAAGGCAAGGATCAGAAACATAAGGTCACCTGGGTCTGGTTCACAGAACCATAAGGCTTTGATTCTGCCCGCATCTGGGCTGGGGCTGGGCAGTGAGAAGGTGTATTAGGGCTAGGCAGCTGGAAACTGCACCCACATTGCTGCCAATTTTCCCCACCTCCTGGGTGCAGCATGGGTGCTGCTCCCTGGTTAGAAACTGCACTCACTCACAACCCAGCCAGGTCGTTGGGAGAAGCAGCATTAGCTGGCTGGCCCCAGCATGGGTTGCAGACAAACCCCTTTTGCTGCTGACATACTGTTGAAGCCACCCAGGCTGTGCCTGACTGGAGTTGGACAGTTCTGACCTGAGGCTTGAAAAGCCTGTTGCTCCTGGAGTGAGTAGATTCATAGGTGTTAGGGGCTGGCAGGGATCTCACAAGATTACCAGGTCCAGCCCCCCTGCACTTGGACCGCTGGGGTCAGACGACTTCAACAAAGTGCGTGTCAAGTCGTTTTTTTAAAGATCTCCAGGGTAGGTGATTGTACCACCTCTGGGAAGAGTCTGCTCTAGACCCTAGGTACGTGAATCATAAAGAAGTTTCTCTTTATGTCCAATCCCAAGTGATCTTCAAGCAGTTTGTGTCCATTATTTCTGGGCTTCCTCTGGGGTACACTGATGAACAGCTGCTCCCCCCAGGCCCTGATTTATGCCCTTCATATATTTATAGGCTGCTACCAAGTCCCCTCTACATCTTCTTTTCTCCAAGCAGTCTCACGTCTTTCAGCCTCTCCTTGTATGACCTGCCCTCCAGACCTCTAATCATGCACGTGGCAACCATAACAAAGCATCAGCCATGAGACTCTCTGCGTACGACGCCGAGACAAATCAACTGACAGTTTAGGACCGTGCACTCCAGTTTGTACGCTGAAAATTGGAATGACAAGAGAAGAAATGGATCTTTTCCTGCATTTTATAGCCATAAAACAAATTTTAGAAATGGAGAAATAAATTCTGGAGGCTTTTCGGCATTAGATCTTGTAACTTTGGTTATAAAGGACATGAAAAATAATAAATCTCCCAGTAGTGACAGATTTTCTGTGAAGTATTATAAAAAAACCGTAAAGATATATGGTTAGCTCAATACTGTATTTTCTCCCATACAACCCCAAATCACCCCCCCCCCCCCAATTAGGGTGCATATATTGAATCAAGAAAGCTGTTTTCTGTGCTGGAAAAGTAGTGCATACATTTGGCAACACCTTGCATACCATGCAGCTGCCAAAATGTCAGCATCCTGTGTTAACCCTCTCATAGCTGTAGTTATTACCTGAGCACTTCAGTTTGTGCCTTGAAAGCACTATGTGAGCTGCTGGTAATATGCTGACACAGCTGGTGATGTGGAGACACTTTATTAATACAAAGTGTCTAAATAAAAAGGTGACCAAAGGCCAGTATGTCTAAATAAAAGGTGACCAAATGCCAGACATGAGAGCAAGTTATGCTCATGGCGTGGGGGAAGCAGCAGGCGCAGTGTAACAGCCACACAATCAGTGCATGCAGCAGGACCCCAGCTCATGCAACCCGCTCAGCGCGCCACAAAGGTCCTAATCCTACTGGCTATTCGGGCAGTATAAAAGTGAAGCCTGCAAAAAAGAAGGTGGGACCCACACAACATCAGAGAGGCCTGATCACCCTCACTGGAGGTCCTGCGTCCACGGTACCCCTTTTCCCCCGGATGCCCCCATCACATCTGAATACATCATTCAGATGTGCGAAGAGCTCTCCAGTTCCCCACAGGTTTGGTTTTGAAGTTGTTGAAAAGGGAACTGCCGGCGCGGAAGTGTGAATAGAGCATTTATGTGCTTCCCGGTTCAACTTTTACGGAAGGTGCCTACGCTGTGTACTTCAGCAGTGTGAGTAAAGCATTTGTTTGTTAAATTGCCTTTTTGGATTTTTCTTGAACGGGAAGAAGTAGAGGAAAAAGGAAACAAGGTTCCAAAACCCTTTTGTCTCCGGCCTGTTCGGATCTGAGGGTTAATCACCCCCCGTTTCCCTGCCACATAAAGAACTATTACAGTAACAAATTAAGTCTTACTACTGCCCTTGCAAAGATCTGGAGCTGACCTAGTGTGACATTGCAGAAGACAGTGTGGGAGAGAAAGCAGGCAGCAAGCACCTCCTGCTACACCAGGAAGTTGTACACAAGGTACACTACCACCCACGTTACACAAAGCTATGTCATTCTGTAATTTGTGCAATTCCTAAAGGATTACATGAATGGTTCTAACTACCCATCAGGTAGTTGAAGTCTGCATTGCTATCAAATCCCCCCATAGTCTTCTTTTCTCCAGACTAAATGGGTGTTTAAAAACATGTAGCTAGGGTCAGGAGGGACCTGAACAGATCATCTAGCCTGACGCCCTGCCACAGGCAGGAATGAATGCTGGGTTCACAAGACCCCAGACAGGTGATC
>JAGPOW010001296.1:7959445-7975323 GCA_030014935.1 Caiman crocodilus | reverse complement strand
TGGTGACACCATCATCCAAGGATTTCGTTAGCTGGTCGTAAAAGGCAATCAGGTTGGCCTGGCAGGACCTGCCTTTGGTGAAGCCATGCTGATTGCCCCTGAGCATGATCTCCCCTCCGGGCCCCCCAGATATGTTCCTTGATGATCCTCTCCAAGAGCTTCCTGAGCACCGAGGTGAGGCTTAGAGACCTATAGTTGCTTGGGTCCTCCTTCCTCCCTTTCTTGAAAATTGAGACCACATTAGCCAGTTTCCAATCACCCAGCACCTGGCCTGATGACCATGACTGCTCATATAGCCGAGCCAAGGGCTCCACAATGACCCCTGCCAGCTCCCTCAACACCCTTGGGGAGAGGGCATCTGGACCTGTAGATTTAAAAATGTCTAACCCTTCCAAAAGATCCCTAACTACATCTGCACTGACTGAAGGCCTGACAGAGCTATTCCTAAGATTGTCCCTACCAGAAAACAGAGGCAAAGAAACTGTTAAAAATATCAGCTTTTTTGTCTGGCATAGCCACGAGATTACCATTTGCATCTTGCAGGGGCCCTACATTGCCTGATGCCCTCTTCTTGGTCCCAATGTACTTGAAAAAGGACTTTTTGTTGTCCTTAATCCTAGATGCTAGCCTCAGTTCCATTTCTACCCTGGCCTTCCTAACAGCCCTGCTACACTCATGGGCCAAGGAAGAGCACTCCTCCTTGGTGACAGCTCCTCTCTTCCACTGGTTGTACTTTTAATTCTCAGGCATTCCTGAATGCCCTTACTGAGCCAAGTTGGTTTCTGAGCACTCTTACCCCCCTTGCTTTTCTCAGGGACTGTTACCCTTTGGGCCTGGAGGATCGCCCCCTTAAGGTACGACCATCCCTCATGGACTCCAATCTCCTCTACCTTCTTGGCCCCCAGTGCATCCCCACTAGTCTCCTAAGCTCATTGAAGCTGGCCCTTCTGAAGTCAAGGGCTGTAGCCTTTGTGTAAGCCCCTGACACCCTGCATTGGATAGTGAAATCCAGCAAGTGATGATTGCTGTTGCCCAGGTGGTCAAAGACCTGCAGTCCCCTCACCAAGTCATCCCCCGTGGCCAGGACCAGGTCCAGCAAGGTGTTACCCAGAGTGGAGCTGTGCACCTCCTGGATAATGTGAAGGTCCTGTAATATAGCTAGGAACTTACGCGAGCAGTCAGACCTGGCTGTCTGCTCCTCCCAGCAAATGTCTGGGTAGTTTAGGTCACCCATGACAATGACATCCCTTGACCTAACTGCCTCCATAAGCTGACTGAAGAAGTCCTGGTCCAGCTCTTCCCCCTGGTTGGGTGGCCTGTAGTAGACACCCACCATAAGGTCCCTTTAGCCATGCCCCTCTTGTAGTTTGACCCATAGTGCCTCTGCCTCCTAAGTCAAGTTCCCCTAACCATTTTCATTGCTCTCCACTGGACTCTCAATCCTTTCTGTAGTGAGGGACCCAAACCTGGACACAGTCCTCCAAATGTAGCCTCACCAGCCCAAAGGAATAGAGGGGAATAATCACTTCCCTCGATCTGCTGCTGACAAAGCTCCTACTAATGCAGCCCAATATGCCATTAGCCTACTTGGCAACAAGGACATACTGTTGGCTCATATTCAGCTTATTGTCCACTGTAACCCCCACATCCTTTTCTGAAGAGCTGCAACTTAGCCACTTGGTCCCCAGACCGTACCAGTGCATGGGATTGTTCCATCCTAAATGCAGGACTTTGCACTTCTCCTTAGTGAACCTCACAAGATTTATTTGGTCCCAACCTCAAAATTTGTTGAGGTCTCTCTAAATCCTAGCCCTACTCTCTAGCCTATCTAGCACTCCCCCCAGCTTGGTGCCTTCTGCAAACATTCAGAGGGTACACCTCATTCTATCTTTCAGGTCTTTGATGAAGATATTGAATGAAACCAGCCTCAGGACTGACTCCTGGAACATGCCAGGGGCCACTAGAAGTTGAGCCACTGACTGACCTTTGAGTCGAACGATCCAATCAGTTTCCTATGCACCTTATCGTACAGGCATCGAACCTGGACTTCCTCATCTTGCTTTCAAGAACACTGTGGGAGACCGTATCAAAAGCCTTGCTAAAATCAAGGTACACCACATCCACTGGTCTCCCTACATGCATAGAGCCAGTCATATCATCACAGAAGGCAATCAGGTTGGTCAGGCATAACCTGCCCTTGGAGAATTCATGCTAACTGTTCCTAATCAAGTTCTCCTCCAAGTGCTTAGAAATGGATTCCCTGAGGACCTGCTCCATGATTTTTCCAGGAACTGAAGTGAAGCTGACCAGCTGGTAGTTCTCTAGATGCTCCCCTTCTTCCCCTTCTTCAAGATGGGCACTACGCTTTCCAGTTGCCCAGGACCTCTCCCAATTGCAACAAGTTTTCAAGATAATGGCCAGAGGCTCTGCAACCATATCTCCCAGCACCCTCAGGTGCATCACATCTGGCCCCATGGACATGTACATAACCACTTTTTTAAATAGTACCCAACCTGTACTTTCACCAGTCAGTTTCTCATCTCTTCCCCAAACTGTGCTGCCAGGTGCAGTAATCTGGGAGCTGACCTTGTCTTTGTAGGCTGAAGTAAAAAAAGGCATCGAGTACTTCAGCCTTTTCTGCATCATCTGTCACTAGGTTGCCTCCCTCCATTTGATAATGAACCCACACCTTCCCTGATCATCTTCCTGTTGCTTGTAAAAACCCTTCTTGTTACCCTTCATGTCCCTTGACAGCTTCAACTCCAAATGGTCTTCTTGATTGCATCCCTATATGCCCAAACAATACTTTTATACTCCTCTCTGGTTGTTTGTCCAAGTTTCTACTTCTTGTATGTTTCCTTTTTGTGTTTTAGCTCACTAAAGAGTTTCCTGATAAGCTAAGATGGTCTTCTGTCATACCTGCTATTTTTCTGTGCATTAGAATGGTTCATTCCTGTGCTCTCAAGTAAGGTTTCTTTAAAATACAAGCAGCTCTCCAGGACTTCTGCTTTTCTGAAGTTCAGAGTCCTTACTCTGCTGCTCTCCATCCTTCTTTTCCTCAGGATCCTGAACTCAACCATCTCATGGTCACTGCTGCCCAAGTTGCCATCCACTTCTACATTCTCCACCAACTCTTCCTTGCTTGCAAGCAGCAGGTCAAGAAGAGCACTTCTTGCTTTGGGTGGCTTCTCCAGCATGTGCACCAGGAAGTTGTTCCTAGCACTCTCTAAAACCTTCCTGGATTGCCTGTGCACTGCTGTACTGCCCTCCAGAAGATGCCAGGGTGACTGAAGTCCTCCATGAGAAACATGGCCTGTGATCAGGAAACTTCTGTTAGCTGTTTGTAAAAAGCCTTATCCTCCTGCTTTGGTGGTCAACAGCACACACCCATCACAATGTCACCCTTGTTGCTCTCCCCTCTGACTCTAAGCCAGAGACTTTCAATAAGCCTATTTCTAATTTCATACTGTACCTCTGAGCAATCATGCAAGTCTTTTACATAAACAGCAACTCCTCCTCTTCTTCTCCCCTGCCTGTCATTCCTGAACAGTTTGTACACATCCATGTCAGCACTCCAGTCATGTGAGCTATCCCACCAAGTCTCTGTTACAGAAACAAGGTTGGAAGGGACCTCATAGATCATCTAGTCCAGGGGTTGTCAACATGTATGCTTAGGGATACTTGAGAAGCCCACAGGAGGTATGCAGCAGTGGCATGGAGAAGCAGGGGCACTTCCAATTGTGCTGCTTGTGCTTCTGGTTTTGCCGCTGTGCACAGGGTACCGCTCCCCTCTCGTCAACCCGCCGGGAGATCCCTTGCTTCTAGACTGGCCACTGTGGGTATATCAATGGGAGATGGAATCTGTAACCTTGATGTTATTAGACCGCACTCTAACCACCTGAGCTGAACAGGCACATGTTCATTTGTAGTGCTCCAAAATGGTGCAAGTAAAAGAGGCAACCAAGGAAGAGGTTTAATATCAAGTGCTTGAAAGAGCCGGCTAAAAGTGACCATTTCCAGCAATACCTTAGTGAGAAACTCTCCAGCCTCCCTGATGATCTTGACACCACTGACCCTGGAAAACCTTCAAGAAAGGCACCTGTGAGGCATGTGACAAATCTCTAGTCTTCTCCACAAAGAAACATCAGGTCTGGTTTGATAAGAATCGTAAGGAAATTCAAGCTTGCAGTGATAAAAAAAAAACCAAGAGCCTTCACAACTTGGCAGAATGACATCAACTCCAAACAGAAGCAAGACTCTTACCATCACATTAAAACAGAGCCCACCTGAAACAGAACTTGAGAGTGAAAGAACAAGTGATGGGAGCGTAAAGCAAAAAAGAGATCAAAAAGTTTGCTGACTGCTATGATATGCATAATTTCTTCAGTGCAACTAAGGCTATCTATGGGCCAAACAACCAAGAAACTATCCCTCTGAAATCTGAGGATGGAATAACAGTCTTTGAAGACAGCTCCACCATCAACGTACAGTGGAAAGAACATTTTCAAGAGCTTCTGATCCAAGATTTGAATGTTGAAGATAGTACCATAAAAGCCATTCCACAACATCCCATTAAGGACCACCCTGTAGACCCACCAACCTCTCAAGAGGTCTTGAAAGTCATTGGACAGATGAACAATAACAAAGCTTTCCTGATGGAATACCAGATGAAATTTATAAGCATGGTGGAAAAGAAAAAAAGCTCTTACCAACTCCTTGCTGTTATTCTGAGAATCTGGAAACAGATTCCCAGTAACTTGAGAGATGCCAGAATTATAACCATATTCAAGAAAGGTAATAAATCAGAGAGCAGCAATTAATGCAGCATTGCATTCCTGTCCATATCTGGGAAGATCCTGACCTGCATTCTTCTCGCCAGACTCATTCCCCTTGCCAAGGAAATTCTACCTGCGTCCCAAAGCGGTTTCAGACTCTCAGAGGTACAGCAAACATGATCTTTGTTGCTAGACAGCCGCAGAAGAAGTGCCATGAGCAACAAAGACCTTTACGTGGTTTTCATTGACCTAAGGCCTTTGATTCAACAGAGGAGCCCTATGGAAGATCCTGATGAGATCTAGATGGCCGTCAAAATCTGTTACCATCATCAAATTTCTTCATGACAACATGACAGCAAGCATCCTAAGCAATGGCTAGGAAATGGGCCCCTTCAACTATATTAACAGTCCAACCGCCTGCTCAAGATAGGGCCATCCCCAACTAGATTATCCAAGTCAAATTTTGTCTAGCCAGGTCTTGAAAACCTCCAAGGATGGAGATTCCACAACCTCTGTGTAACCTGTTTCAGTGTTTTATTACCTTCCTAGTGAGACAATTCTTCCCAATACCTAACCTAAACTTCCCTTGCTACAACTTGAGACCACTGTTCCTTGTTCTGTCATCTGCCACCACTGAGAAGAGTCTAGCTTCATCATCAAATCTATCTGTGTATCCCTTCCTGATCATCTTTGGCAATACCTGTATTATTCTCATCTCACAAACTCCCAACTTCCATGCCTCTGCCTCCCTTCCTTGCTACATCACTGCCCTTGCTAAATTTTGCTAGTTCTTTACAATAATGTCAGGTTCCTTCCCAGGTTGATTTCCCACTTTGTTCCTTTTCAATTTTTCCAAAATACTACAAGAAAACAAGCCCAATTAACCAAGCTCTTTTCCCTCCATATCACATACACAAATATTCTTAAACCCACTTTTTGCAGGAAATCACACTCTGCTTCAAATACTTGTATACAATCTCTTAGCTTCTGTATATTAGTGCCTTGCTTTCAGCCCTTATTTAGTTCCTGCCCAGCTCACTGTTCTCATCATGCCATTTGCCTTGCTGATGTCATAAGACATCAAAAACTCCCTTGGTTTCTTCATCTTTTATTCTCATCTCTGATCACTAGGGACCTACTTAACTCAGGAAATCCATGATTGTCTGCAAAATCTGCAACATCAACAAGAAAAACTTAATAGAAATAAAATGCTGTGTCCCTAGTGGGAGCCAGTGGTTCTCGCTGCTGGAAAGGGAAGGTGCTGGCTGGTGGGACAGCAGGAAGGGCAGCAGACAAGATGGTGGCAGCCCCCTTTCTCCTCCCCCTTGGCATCTATGTACTGAAGGGCTGGAATGTACAAAGGCACAAAGGAGAGCCAGCAATCAAGACAGTAGCTACCTCCTCCCCAATCAGTACTAAGAGATGATGGGGCTGCCACAAAATGACTGCAGAATTGGAAATTTTACACCATGATCAACCTGCAAAAATTGGTGAGTCCCCCTGCAATCTGGGTTGACACCTACTGATAGCTGCTATTAGATCTACTGCCCAGGCAGGTAAAAAAAAACTTAAACAGCAAAGTGAAAGAAGTGAAAAGCAATGACTAATTTTTATGACCTGAGACCATCAAGAAGGAACTGGGAAGTGTCCAGGTTGCGCCACCTATCAGTTTTGTAAGACTCAAGATGAGGCTAGTAGGTGCCAGCAATGGAATTCACCCAGGCTAGCAATATTTCCAGCTTTGCTCTTGGAAGCATGTAAAACAGGAATTTATAGAAATCTTATTTTACTATCTGCAATAAGAATTTAGGCTTCATTTTGATGCACATATATTTTTTTTTACTATACTTCATAACCCAGAAAGATAGGATGGGGCAGTTGTCTGTGGATTACATACAAGTGGAATTATTGATCTATACTGGGATTACGCTATGAATCTAAATTTCTGTAGCCTAGTTACAATATTTCCAGCGGGACAGATTAGCTTGAAACTTAAGGGACTTTCCCATTCAAGAGCTGGATTCAACAACCAAATACGAACTGACCAACTAGTACATAGAAAAGCAACAACTTTTTTAAGCATCACAGTAATATTATCCCTTCTCTTTTCCTCCACCCTTCCCATTTCTTTTTGATGCTGTTTATCTTCTGCTTCTAAAAGACTTTGGTCTAATGGTGGAGCAGGTCCAACCAGTCTAGCAATCAGACATACTAACTATCCCTAACAACAAACAGAACTAACTTTGATTATTGCTCACATAGAGCAATGAAAGCCACTGTGCATGAATGGACATGTATTTATACACAACTTCCTCTGCAGCCTGTTTGAGGACAGCCAGCTGAGTACCTACTTATATTTCAAGAACAAATATTCAAAGATGATTTTTAAAACGCCACAGCTTTCATGTCCAGTAAGCATTAACACAGTAAATGCTTACCACAATGCAGGGTCTGTGGCCTACAAATTAAAGATCAAGACTAGGAGTTCCATACTGATTTTAGTACAGAATTCATTTCCCAGCTCACTTGCTGGGTCACCTCGAAAATGTCACTTATCTATGGATCTGTTTCTTCATTTGTAAATCAGGAAAAGTGACAACCATCCTGCCCTGTGCTTAGTGCATTAATGTTTGAAAGTGTCCTCATATCCTGGAATAAAAGGGCTACAGAAGAACAAAGTAGAGGTATTCTATTGACTGAATTAATCAGTACTTACCTGCATTGCCTCCCAGCCCCACTGTCTGTATTTGGGATCATGTGTGAATCTCCACATGTACCAATAGGTCTCAATCACCTCTGGTCTCAGAATGTAATACTTTTCATTCTGCCGCACTGCCACTGCCTCCACACCACCATCAAATTTGAATGCTTCAGGACCTAGTTTTAATGCTACAGATAAAAAAGAAAAAGAAAACTTTATTCCTTTCAAATACTAGGGGGAGTGGGGCACACAGAATACAACAGGTAATACGAGTACAATAGGATTTAGCTTCTCTTTGAACAGTTTCATAAATATTTTAATTATTGCAGCTTATTCTATTTCTAATGAACAATGTATACAAGTGTTGTGCTAAAGCTACTCACTTGATAGGTATATGGTAAACCTTCTTGGAAACGAATAAAACACCTTCCAATATAGGGTAACATTAAAATGATGCAGATTATATGGGGGTTTTGTACCACAGCAAAAAAGGAGAATGGTCAAGAGAAATTTCAACATCCCATTTGAAGAGGAGGACAGGGAAAAGGCTTGGAACATGAATTAGAAGGCAGCATCCCAGACGGTAATACTCTATCCAGACTCCCTGGATGTATGGCATTGGTGGTGGTTAAGCCACTGTAAGGGAGGTACATGACAATTTCAGCCTGCTTCCAAGGGTTTCAAGTATGCAACATGAACTCTGCCGGCTTTGAAAAATACACTAGTTTGATACAGTTTTTTTTTCACTAAAGGAGATTATAATGGCATCCTGTTAAGATTTAAAGGACTGAATTTGCACAAAATGGTGTTGTCTACTGAAGCACTGCCTTTAATATGAATACGTTACGATAGGTTTCTGGGTACCATGCTGTACCTTCATCAAATGGTAGTAGGCAACAGCGTAGAACTCAGTAAAGTGTGGCCCATAGACAGTACTCTGTAATCCGGTGGGTTCCCAAGGATTAGCACAAATATTTTACTATTTCTAAAATAGGTCAGCAGCCTTTCCCGCAACTGTGGCTGCATCAGATTTAGTGTTTTGCCGAAGTGTTCCTAAAGTGCTGAATGCTGCATATCTGAGTTCAGGCAGGAAAAGGTCACACCGCAGTCATAAATTTCCCATTGGTTGTGGGGTAGAAATGGCCTCCTACTATGACAGTCTGTAAAGTCACCAGGACAATGGAGTCCTGATCCCAACCAGAGCATGACAGTCCCACAGCATGGGAACCACTGAAGAACTTCTAACACCCCGGGATATCCAGGAGATCGTAGTTCTAAACTTGAATAGAAGAACATGATATCCTCACTCAGCATGACACCCAGCAAGGAATGTTTCATCAAGAAATACCCTTTTTTTTTAAATTAAAAAATCATCCATTGCTGTTCATTTTATTCCATTTTAATAAAATGCTGTGTGCGGTTTTTACTAGAAAATTAGAAAATTTAAAACCAAGAACTACACCTCCAACAATGTGGCCTCCACCTCCACCCCGTCAAAGAAACTGGATTTCTGATGCCTGCATTCTGATTATACACCGCTGCTATTCATTTGACAGCACACTGTTCATTATATCCTTGAGTACCCTAAGATCCCTGATACACACTACACTTAAGATGCGATTAACCAGCTCTGTACTAAAATTTAGTAATAGTCGATACAAAATCAGATACAAAATTTGACATAAAAAAATTGCATAGGCTCAAAAAGCCCTTTAATCAGTTATGAGTGAGTGTCAAATGAGTGCATAAACCAGTGAACAAAACCATGCACTTCTGGAGGAAGCAGTAGCCTGGGGTTTAATAGTTCAGCTCTAAGAAGGGTTCGATAATTGTTAATGCTTCTCTGGGAAGATGATTGTGGCAGTGCACCTTTGGGTGCTTGCCTTTTTAAGGGCTGGATCAGGCAGCCAGCAGGTGCTTGATTAAGGCAGCCATTTTCAAAGGTAGGTAAGCCAGGCAGGGGTAGCAGTTTGCTGCCCGCAGCTGAGGCAGTAACATCAGTTGGCCAAGCTACTGCTCCTGGAACATCCTGGAGGTAAGGGCAGGAGCCAGGGGGGTGGCAGGAGGCTCCTGGGTTTTGGGCATGACCTGAAACTGCACTGTGCTGGGGAAGGGTGGCCTGGTGGGGCTCCTTGTGGTGAGGGAGCCCCCAAGAACTGCTAGTCCAGTTACCTCTCCAGCGAAAGTGGGTAGGGGCACTTCAACCCCAGCCCCCACACACCAGTGGGTATGTACGAGCTGGGGAGAGAGCGATAAGGGCCAGGCACACCTGGAGAAGCACCTAAGCCCTGCAGGCGTGCAAGACCCTGGAGGCCCCAGAGGGGGACAGTAGTGATACAGGGACCAGCTCAGAGTAGAGTGCAATGAGAGGCCCCCTGAAGGACTGAGCATGTGGGGTGCACCGGGGGTGTACCGAGTAGAGCTGCAAGGGTGGTTTGAAGGGCAGTGCATGGGCCAACCCCACAAGTTGGAACAGGAGCAAGTTGCCTGGTGAAGGGCAGGGACAGAAGTGGCTCAGTGTTCAGCACAAGTTGATGCCACACAGAGTAGGGGAGCACGAGTGAACCAAAGGTGCTGAGTGTAGCGTGCCAGAGAGTTAGCAGGCAAGCCTGATGGCCAAAAGGTCACTCAAGGGAGCAGGGCAGGTCATACATGGTCCAGTGAGAGGCAGTGTGGAAAAGGCCCCTGTGAGAGGGGGGCAGAGTGTCATTAATTGAATGTGTGGCCAGGTGCACTCTCATGGCTGGGAGCCTCATGAGCTGATCTGGGCTCCCAGTTACAGGAGCACACTATGCTCATATTATATATGATGCTGTGACCCTGCAGCTGGGAGTCCAGATCAGCTGATGGAGTTCCCAGCCATGGAAGTGCAGCTCAGGTTCCTCCTGCACTGGCAATAAAGCATGATCCCACAATCGCACCTCCTGGCACGCGCATGCGGCACGGCAGGAAGCATGACTGTGTGGATTATATCATAAGATACCATCATGCTTTTACCTATATATCTGCCAGGAGTATAACTTACGGCCTACCTCTAATTTTAATGGACATCCCACAAAATTCTATCACAATTCTGCAGACGGACGAGCGTCCTGTTGATATCTGGTTCCCTCCCATGGTAACATGAATGGTTCTAAAGACTCCTTCTTGTTTAGGAATGGACTTCATTGTGGCCCACAGCACAATCCCACCATAATTAAGAACAAAAGTGCCATACTAGCCTAGTATCCTCTCTCTGACAAATGGCAGAAGTGAACATTATAGAAGAAAAGCACAGAACTGGATCTCTCTAGAGTGATCTATCCCCTATTCAATACCCTTCCTGGCACCCACCATTATTTGGGTTAGAGATACCAGAGGAAACATCTCCAACCATTCTGTTCAATAATCATTAATAGATCTACCACCCATTAATTTATCCGGTCCCTTTTTGAACTTGACTGTGTTATCTGCCTCCACCACCTTCTGTGGCAATGAATTCCACAAGCTAACTACATATTGTAAAAGTTAATTATCTACTAAACTGCTTTATTAAATGAAAAAAAGGGATTTGAAAAGACAGATATTGAGTCCTGTGTTCTTGCAACAAGGTGATTAATAAATCTGTGCATACGCCTCCATGTGGTCCAGTTTCCTCCTAGAAAATATGCTGAGGGCTTATGTCCAGTCAAATTGGTTCCCATAAGTAGCAGGTCTCCAGATTTTTTAAAGGAGTCCTAAAAGCCCAGTGCAACTTAAAACTGGCCCTTATTATCATTTAAGCTGTGCACCTTGAACTGTGCATCTGTGGACCTTGATGTCTTGCACAGAGTGTACAGAAGCTATGAATATCTATTTCTCCAGTTTCCTCCTCTAGACATCACAGAAAATGGAGACACATACACCTTGTAGGATGTGTCTTCTCCTTAGCCTCCTCATCCCCCTTTTTTCCTTCCAGAAAAATATTCCTGCTCTGTCTATGCCTTCTCACAGAAGTATCATTATCTGAGTAGCAAGAATATGGGAAGCAATACTGTCTCAGGAAGCGGACTGAAAACTTGACTTTCCTGATGAGGAAGCCACTGAAGCCGAGCACAGGGTCTGAGCAGCATGCCTATTCTGAAGGCAGAGTAGACAAATCTGGTATAGAGTATACAATAAACACACACCTGGAACCAAGGACTCAAACAGATCACAGCATCCCCGTATTGCAGAAGAAAAGGACACAGTCTATGAGCTGGACTTTTAAGGCCCTTTTCAAAATCAGAGCCACTGCTTTTCACTCAAGACAGGGCAAAGCAATAACCTACTCGGACAGCACTCCTCTCCTAGAAGAAGAAACTTCTAGTTTGGTGGTCCACGGGGGATATTCTATCCCCGTTCTAACACACGCTACATTGTTCAAATCCAGATGTTTTATCTGGGTACACATGGAACTGAGCAGCCTCAGTCTGAGCCAGTGGTTCTCAACGAGGGTGCACAGCACCCTTCTGAAGGGTGAGGTGGCACTGGTGCTGATGCTGCTGTGGCCAGGTGAAACGGCCCTGTGTGGTTATGTTTCCAGGTACCTGCAGTGCTCAGTGAAGAAGCAGCTGCTTTGTAAACCTAATACAGGTAGGCAGGAGTACCCAGTTCTGAGTTCAGCTCCACAGGCACCTCCTGGAAACAGCAGCATGCGAGATAATTCCTCCGAGTAGTGGAGACACAGCAGCTTGGAGATAAAGTAAGCAAGCTGAAACATTAGAGCAGTGTTTATCAACCAGGGTGCTGCCAAATTCAGAAAAGTTATGGAGGGGTGCCCTGATGCTAAAATGGTTGAGAACCACTACTCTGAGCAGAAAGTGCAAACAGAGACTGTTTCTGAAATCACACAGTACTGTAGGTAAGTACAAGAATACTGACATCTCAATATTTATTGTCAATTTAAAGTTTATACAGAGGGACCCACGGGTGTTTAGCACTGGTAAAATTATGGCATTTATTCCAGCACATAAATATATATTTAGGTAACAAAAGGAAACAGATAGACAACAATGCAAAATACATCAGCTATACATCGTGATGAAAGACTAAGTGGGCTGAGATCTAGCCTGCAGTTCCAGTGGAGAGCACTGGGGTGGGCAGGGGCTTTGCTGGAAATACTTGTAGTAGATCGTTCCTTCAGTAGAACACCTACACGCCCTTTTAACTCCAGGCAGATGGCAGTCGAGCCTATCTATAGGGCCCAAAGACTACTCCCCAACTGGCTCCCCATAATTTTGTTTCATGGTATTGGGCAAGTATTGTTCCCAGGTTATTACTATAGTTTTGTAACTGTTCTATGGCTAGTGTGGCTGACTGGGCCCAAGAAGAAATAGGGAGCCTGAGAGAGCTGGGGAGAGAGAAGACCCCAGGGTGGACAGAGTGGAGTCCGAGGAAGGACAGAAGGACCTGGAATGGCACAGTAAAGACTGGTTATTTTTGAGCAGTCTGTCATACTGTTTCTGACATCAACATGCTGATACCCTTCCCCTTTAAAAGCTCCCCGTAAGGTGACCAACAAGGAGCCCTCAGAGTTGGGGGTGCTATGGATTGCCAGGGAAGCCAGGGACTAAGAAAAGCCAGGTCCTAAAGCGTGAAGCCATGCTGGGGCTGGTTGCAAGAGGTTCTCTCAGGAGGGGAAGACCAAACAAGGCTGCTTCTTGGGGAGTCCCATAGAAGAGCTTTGCCCTTACCCACAAGAGGGACATTGATCCTACATGACTTTTGTATACAAAAGTGAAAAGTATGGGGAAGAAAGAAAATGAACAGTAAGTCGCAGCCTGTAAAAAGAGCTATGACTTGACTGGCATCACAAAGACCTGGTGGGACAGCTCTTACGCCTGGAATGGCAACACTGAGAGCTACACACTTTTTTGAAAGGACGGGGTTGGGAGAAAAGGTAGCGGGGCACTGCCTTGTATGTTAAACACCCATACACTTGTTCCCTGGTTCTGGAGGATGGAAGATGACAATAAATCAGGATGTAGTTCGGTGAAGATAAAAGGTGACAAAAAGAGTATTGATATAATGATAGGGATGTAATACAGGCCACAAAGTCAGGAAGAAGTGGATGAGGCACTCTTCAAGTAGGTGACCAAATCATCAAAAAGTTATGGGATGGTACAGATGACAAACTTCAATTTTCTTGACATCTGTTGTTCAGTCAAACAAAATGCTGAGCCAGTTCCTAACTTGTGCAGAGGATAATTTTCTGTTCCAGACAATTGAAGGTCCAAATAAGGAATCATCTATCTTGCATCTTGTCCTGACCAATAAAGAAAAAATGGTAAAAGATGTGAAGGTGATGGAAAACTTAAAGAAGAAGTGGTCACAATGTGACAAAATTCATGATCTTGAAACAGAAAAGCATAAAGTCAACAGAATTAAAATGCTAGATTTTGAAAAGGTGGATTTCAGCTGATTCAAGGAGTTAATAAGCATGATGCCATGGGATGGAAGACTGGGTGCTTCTACACATGTACTTTAATATGCAGTAGCCTATTTTACTGTACATGAAAAACCATGCTAATATGCAGTAAAATAGACTACTGTGCATTAGCTGTCAGTAAAAAACAGCACTTTTTCTACCGTGCACTAGGGCAGCCTAATGCACATGTATTTAGTACCTCACATTAGACATGCTAAATTTAATGCACAATAGTAGAAGTGCATCATGAACATATAGATGTGCCCACTGAGGGATCAAGGTAACCAAGAGGGCTGGAAGCTTCTAAAGAAAGGGCACACTGTAGGAAGCCCCACAAAAAACTGTTCTGATACAATGGAAGCACCAGAACAATAGTAAGAGCCCAATGTGTTTCCACATGGAGCTTCTAGGATGCCTCATTGTAAAAGGAATTCATATAGGCAATAGAAAAATGGGCTGGTCACCAAGCTAGAAGCTACAGGGACAAAATCCAGAAAGCAAAGAAAAAAAAGAAAGCTGAACCTTGTAAGGGAGGCTGAAGACAATAAGAGGAGGTTTTATAACTATGTTGAGCAAAAGAGAGAAACCAAGGAAGCTGTGGGTCTGCTGTAAACAATAGCCAGGGTGAACTTTTAACAAGATGCAAAGAACTCCATAATTACTCTGTCTCAGTCTTGAGGAAATATTTAGCTGCAATTTGACAGCTAATAAGGAAGGGGAACACGCTGAGCAATGAGATAACAAAAGAAAAAGAGCTTCTGATGGGTCTGAATGAATTCAAGTCATCAGGGCCTGATGAACTTCATCAACATGTTCATTAATGGTTTGGATGCTGGCATAGAAAGCTTCCTGAGCAAGTTTGCAGAAGACATGAAATGAAAGGATTGTGAACAGACTGAAGAATGGGACCGCAATTCAGAAGGATCTTGACAGACTGGAAAGCTGGGCTGGAGCTAAAAGGATGAAGTTCAACGCTGACAAATGCAAGGCACTAAAACCTCAGGAAGAATAATCAAAAACCAAAATACAAAATGGGTGACAGATGGCCGGATGGCAGCACTATGGAGAAGGATCTGGGAGTACTGGTAGATCAGAGACTCAAAGTCTGCAATGTGGTGTAGCTAGACAAAAGGCAAAGGTGATTTTGGGATGCATCAACAGAACCATTAGGAGCAACATACAGGACATGATAGTGCTCTACTTGGCACTGATTAGGCCTCATTTAGAGTACTGTGTACAGCTTCGGGCTCTACATTTTACAAAGTAGGAAGGGAGTTACAGAGGGTCCACAGGCAGACAACAAAAATGATGAAGTGCTTGGAAGGCAAGCCAAATGAGAAGCGGTTGAAAGAAGCAAGCAGGTTCAGCTTGTAGAAAAGGCACAGAAGAGGGAACATGACAGCAGTCTTTAAGTTTCTTTATGACAGCTATCAAGACGAGGGAAAGCACCTTTTCTCTCATGCTGCAGAGTAGGATGCAGACCAATGGCTTGAAGTTGCAGCAAAGTAGGTTTAGACTAGATATCAGGAAAAAACCTCTTCACTGTGAGAAGAGTGAGACAGGGGAACAGACTGCTAGGGAAGTTATGGAATTTCTATCACTCAAGATGTTCAAGAAGAGGCTGGATAAGCATTAGTCAGGCATGATCTAGCTATGCCTATGTTCTTCTCTGGGTAGTTCCCTTGCTTCTGAGCTTTGCCGATTGCCACATGGGGCCACGAAAGATTTTTTTCCCCCTCCTGTTGCTACTCTTGTCAGAGGGAAGGAAGGAGGAGTTTTGCCTTCCTCAAAAGCATTGGGTGTTGGCTGTAGCCAAAGCTGGGGACTTTGACTGGGGTGTGCCACTCTCCTGCTGGGACTTAAACCCAGACGTTCCTGGCCATATTTAGGGTCAGAAAGGAATTTATCCCATGGTCAGATTGGTATGTGCTGTGAGCATTTTTTGCCTTCCTCTGTTGTAGGACATGTGGTCCTC
>JAGPOW010001296.1:7920673-7949608 GCA_030014935.1 Caiman crocodilus | reverse complement strand
ACCACCACTCTCTGGGAGCGCCCCGCCAGCCAGTTTCTGACCCACTCAACCGTGTAGGGGTCAATGCCACAGCTCCCCATCTTTTTAATGAGGATGGGGCGAGAGACCGTGTTGAACACCTTCCTGAAGTCTAGTACAGGGGCTGAACCAATGCTGAGCTTGGAGTGGGTGGGAATCAGGCAGACTTAGCTGCAAGCCCTGTTGCAAGCAGCCTGGGCTCCGTAGCTGGCAACAGCTACCCAGGGCTGGGGCTGGCTGCAGCTAGGAGACTGCAAACAGCTACACACAAGCAGCTCAAGTCTCCTCAAGCCTTGGGAGTACCTGCGCCTCACTTTCCCCATTCACCAAGGAATACGTCTCTAGCAGCAGTATGGAGCATGGGCTACAAATGCAGAGGGAGACTTATGACAAATCTTCCCCCGCACCAGGCACAGCTGTTTGCAGCCTGCCTGCTGCTTGCTGAAGTGGCCCAGAGCCCAGGCGCGGGGCAGGCCTGAGGCAGCACTACCTTGGCCTCTCCCCTGCTACCAGCACAGCTGATGACTGGGCTCTGGAGCCCGGAGCAGCTGCTTGTAGCCCGCCTGGGCTCTGGGCCACTTCAGCAAGCAGTAGGCAGGCTGCAAACAGCTGTGCTGGGCTCCACAGCTCCATGCTGGCGGTGACTGTGCGCACACCATGGAGTGGACAGTGGGGATAGGACCTGGCCCCAAGGTAGCGCAGCCACCCCGCTGTCTCACTGCCAGCATGCAGCCAATGCCAGAGCTGTAGAGCCCGCACAGCTGTTTGCAGCTTCCCAGAGCCTAGGCTGGCTACAAACAGCTGTGCTGGGCTCCGGAGCCCCACCATAACCTCTTTTTTGGAGAGAACCTCAGGGGAAAGACCAGGGTTGCGCTGCCTCAGACCCCTCTTCCTGCCCACTCCCAGGTGCCTGTACATGCGCCGGTACACAGCTGATGCCAGAGCCTGGCACAGCTATTTGCAGCCTGCCTGCTGCACCCAGCCCCGGCTCTCGGTAGCTGCTGCCAACCACGGCGCTCGGGCTGCTTGTAGCAGAGCTTGCAGCTTCCCAGCCAGCTCTCGAGAGCAGTCCGGGCTCTGTGGTGGGCAGAAGCTACCCAGAGCCAGGGCTGGTGGTGGCATGCCAAGCATGGTTAATTTTGCTCAACACACGTGCTGGGGAGTTGCCAACCCCGCTTCATTTCTTCTTTTCTCTCTCATTATCCCTTAGGCAATATTGTCAAAACTCAAGTCGTTTAAAAAAAAAAAAGTCAAGTAATATTGGATTTATTTCATTTGCCATCTAGTTCTGAATCATCAAACTATACTCAGGCCATGTTTTCAAATCTCAACCACCACATGGACTAGAAACTACTTTTTCTTTTAATAGACACTGAGGTTCTCATAATCACACAAACCAAGAGCTGGTGCTTTAAGAAAAACATCAAATACCACAAGAGTAACGACTAAACTACAAGACCTAGCAACACTTCCCTGGATCCTCATTAGGGCTACATTAACTTACTTTTTTATTTTATGTTTTTATTTTTACTTTTTACCATTACCAAATAATTACCAAGTATTTTTCCTCCAAAAAACCCACCTTCTGCAATGACCTTCTTCAACAAATCAAGGGATTTTTTTCACAGGCGGGGGAGGGGGGCGGCATTTATCATAAGTCCACCTCTGCATGCTCTGCCCATGCTCCATAGTGCTGCCAGATATGCGTTCCTCGGTAAATAGGAAAAGTGAGGCAGGTACTCCCAAGGCTTGAGAAGACTATTCCTGCCTGGGAAATCCTGGGGTGTACAGAACCAGGCCCCTCAAACCTGAGAGGCCCATGCCCCAGGGAAGCTGGAGAGCCCAGACAGCTTCATACTGCCCAACCTCTTCTACCCTAAGCAAACCGATGTGGGCCTCTATAAACCAGCTTCATTTATTACTACCTTCTGTTGCAGCCAAAGATTTGAGGATTTGTGACAAGACAAAAAGTATGGACATCTGTTTGCTTTCACTTTTGCCACCATAAACATTTTTATGGAGGCATAAAGGCGACATCTGTCATGGACTCTTTCAAAATAAGTCAATACTCTACCAGGCTCATTTTTGTGCCACTCTTAAACAAGTCTATGCATGGATGACAGGCAATAAAGTCTTGCCCTCCTTCCTAGATAACAGGCAGGGGATCTGAAGGAGGAATGGTTTGTTTTGGTTTTTTTTAGGTATGCAGGATTTCCCCAGCTTGCACAGACATTTTGCATGACAATAAGATGAAGGCACAGCACTGTCACAGGCGGAATAAACGTAACATTTCAGGAGTCTAAAGAAGAAACAACAGTAATCAGGCGAACCTGAAGCAAAGTCTATGTTCCCCCCCCTTCTTCTCCCAGAAGCAAAGGAAGGTCCACTGGTCAAGAATGGGAAGATGGTCTATAAGATGGTGATACCACATAGTGCAGACAAAAACCATGCCTGGGACAAGGGAGAAGGTTATAAGGCAAGACAGGACAGCCCCTATGTTGCGCTCTCTCTCTCTCTTTTTTAGGGGAAAAAAAACAAAAGAAAGGAAGAGAAGGAGAAAGGCAATAACAAAAAATAACCCCTCAAAAGAAGCATACATCAAACAGGAGAGCGCGTTCCACGTTAAGCCAAGCAGCTGAAGGGCAGGAAGTGAAGACTGCCATTTGTAACCCTGTAGTGCCGTATGAGGAGAGATGGACTTGGGGCAAGCAGCATGGGTACTACTAGAGCTTACATGTCTCTGAGCTTGAGCGCTTGAGGCACTTGTTTACCGCTAGTGAGGATGTGCAGATGAGAAAAAAAGCACTTGAAGGAGAACTCCTCAAGCGAGGCAGCAGTGCCGTGGCACAGAGGAGCCCAAGTCCCCTCCCCTCCAAACGTCTGCAGGGGTTCAGCAGGAAGGGGCTTGCTAAATAGGGGAGCAGCATCAGTAGCGATGGCCAGCTCCCAGGCTGCCCTGCTACCAATCCCCAGAAAGACTACACATTCTCTGGTGCACTTTTGCTTCTTGTGACTAAGCTGTGGCTCAAATGGGTGCAGAGATTTAGGTTGTCCCAAACTATAAAGTTTTGTTTTGATTTTCCTGAAAGAAAATTGTACTGAAACATTTACTTGGAAAAAGCTTCAATGAAAAAAAAACTACCTTTTCCACAGGAAAATATTTCGCTGGAAAATGTTCAAGCACAATAATTCTACTCGTCTTATACCTCATTCTACTGAATCAGAGGCAGTCATATCTTTTGAATTATTGATGGAATAAAAGACTGGTCTTAAGAGTTATATACTAGCTGTGTTTAGGGATTATCCAGTGATATAAACTGCAACTGGCTACTGCCCAAATGTTCTCCTTTAGCCCGTTGCAAAAAAATATTATCAAGTTGTTCATAGATATTTTGTACATTTTAAAGGAATCATATATGTTATATCTTATGTTTACAAATACTATTTACCCAGTTCTACAACTGACACATCATTAAAACATCACATTTTGGGAAAGGCGTGTACCTGATCCAATGCCTAATGCCTCCTGGGAACTATGTGAACTGCAACTACCCGCCAGAATGAACTCAGAAAAAAATACAAAGGACAGAGATAAGCATACGTCATACAGCACATTGTTCACAGAACAACCCTCCCTTTCTGACCTCAGTATCCTTGCGCTAAAGGGAAATCTACTAAGCATCTTTAAAAGGCAATCTTAGGAACAAAAATTCAGAAAGCCAGGAACTAGGACACTAGGAGCCAAGGACTGAATGCCAATATTAATTCTGACACACTATAATCTACCTCTGAAAGTCTGATAATCTCTGCTCTTTTGATAGATCTGGATCTCCCAGTAATCAAGCTTCTTTTCTTCTACTAATTGTTTGTCTGCTGCCCTTGGGAATTTCTCTCCCTTCCAATTTCACAGCTCTCCCCACTTTTCTTTACAAATCCTGTGCTTGCCTTCATCCTCAGACTTGAGGAAGAATGAGCTGCATTCAAAAGCTTGTCTAATTTTATCACAACTATGCAGTTGGTCTACTGAGAGAGAGACATCACCAAAAACAAAATCTTGCCTCTCCTATAAAATAAGTGAAAAGCGTTTCATAATAACTTCTTAATGCAGGTTTATTTCCAGCTAGACATATCTAGAAAGGAAGAAAAAAAAGCATTGTCAATATGCTAGAGGTCACATTTTATCAATTTACAGAATATTTTTAGGCATGCAGTCCTTTCAATGGGATTGGAAGAGGTGCACAGCAACATATTTTTTTCATTCCCCATTTTTATATTTAAGCCCATACTCCCGGATATTATATTAAGTGATATACTTTTACTTTAAAATCTGATATGGTGCTACGGTTACAAAAACCAGCTAAGATTATCTTGAGTGAAAGCAGTTAGTAATAACACGGCTGGATGTGGAGTGGCAGCAACCACGGTGTGCAAGCTTCCCCCATCCCCTGCGTCTGGCTGGGCAGGCGGCGCCTGCACAGCAGCATGGGATTGTGCATGATGGTGCTCCATCCCGCCTGCCCACGCGTACCCCCTAGAGCCTTCTCAAGTAGCCCCAGGGGTACACGTTTCCTCAGCTGACAACTCCTGCCCCAATTCACTAATTTCCATTCTTTAGACCTCTGTCCATTTCCTCTGGTCTGCCACCACCCTCATCCTGAAAGTCCGACTGTCATTTCAAAATAAAATATGAAAAAATGAGGGTCACTTTCCTGTAACTGGAGGTCTCAATGCTGTTTTCTGTGCATCTACAGTTTTGAGTTATATTGATTAGTCATCTTTGACTGCTGGAAACTTTTAGTAGCGGTCCCCATTCAAGACCCCTCACACCTCTTGCCTGTGCCCTTGTGACTCAGAACGTTAGCAGCCAGTGCTGAAAAAGCCGTCCTGGACACACTCACTGCCTTCTATATTCAGAAATGAAATCAGGACTAAGGAAGTAGAGAAAGGCAGGCAGGGAGTATAAATGTACAGAACCCACACCTCAAACTCTGCTTATATGTAAGTAACTGTTTCCTTTTTGGCTTTCTTAGGAGTTGGGAGAATACTATTATTCCCCCTGGATGGTGGGGCAAAGCCCTAGTTACAGTGAGGGTGCAATACTGCCCCATCCTACTGTGTATTGGATCTCCACACAAAGGAATAACCTTTTACAACAGTATGACTCAAGCTCTGGGCAGCAGTTCTAAGAGGCTTTGGAAGGCTCAATGAAAGAATAGCCAACTACAGTGGTATAAACTTTCACCTACTGTGCCCCCACAGGCAGTTATAGCAGAGGTGCTGGCAGAGTAAATAAATGGCCCCTTTTAAGCTTGCAGTGAAGAGTTCATCTGCCAATACCTTAATCCAGGGGTAGGCAACATGTTTTGGCTGGAGTGCAGAAAAAACCACAATGTCTACCTTGGAAGGTGCTGGAGTGCTGACATGTCAGAGCCCTGGAGCAGCTGTTTGCAGCCTCCCAGCTTCAGCTGGCCCATAGAGCCTGGTCTGTTGCAACGAGGTTTGCAGCCTCCCAGCCGCCTGCTGGGAGCAGCCTGGGCTCCATGGCTGGCAGCAGCTGCTTAGAGCCTGGGATGGCAGTGGTGTGCCAAGCAAAATGGCCTTGAGTGCCATGTTCGGCATGCATGCCAGGGGTTGCTGACCCCTGCCTTAATTGGTACATAATGGGGTCAAATTGACTGTCTGAGAAGAAGTCCCCAGTAAAGCCTAAGGAAAAATATTCATTGACCTATGGACTTATTATAACAGAATTCTGTTACCACTTTAGGGAAAATTTTCATGTGTGGATGAAAGTGCAGTCTTGGGACTAGAGCTGACAATGAGCTGACTGTCAACACTGGCCCAGAGAGCCCCAGGGTTCAGCTGTCAGGCCCAGGGTTGACAAGAAGCTGACTGCCAAAACTCATGCCTGGCAGCGGTGGCTGGAATGTCAGATACGACAGGAGGATCAAAAGAATTCCTTCTGCTGGGGACCTGAAACCCCACTGAGAGCCTCTATTTCCTGCAGCTGGCAGCCTGGCCAGAACTGCCAGGCATATGATTTAAAGTCCCTAGCAGGAGAAGCATTTTGGCTCAACCCCAGCTCACTGACAGTCTTGGGCTACAGCCAACTACCAGCTGATTATCAGTCTCAGGGCTGGAACTATGCTGGGGCAATATCCAGACCCTGATACAGTCCCAACCCCCAAACCGTCAAAAACCTGATTGTTAGCCCTAGGCATATATTACATTTAATATTTAAGGCACCATACCAACCAGCAGCAAAAATGTTCTAGATTATATATAGAACCTTTTTATGCATCATTTGCCATTTTAATTATGAAAATTATGGCACATTTATAAATGTTCCATACATAGAATCTAATTATTGGAGGGTCATTTTTATATTCAGGGTTGTCTTATACAGTGATTTTCAAGACTCAAAAGAAGAATTTTGAGAACATACTTAACATAGGATATACTGACCTAAAGGATGCAATTGGGTTAAGGGTTTGTGCACTATTATGCAACGAATGGCTGGTACCTTAAGATAAAACGGAAGTGCAAATGTTTATAATGGGCAAGGTTCATTAAACAGAGGGAGGTAAGCTTTTAGCTCCCTTTTCCTCCCAAATTCAGCTGCTTCTACAGGTTCCTAAAGTGCAGGCTTGAGTAAGTCAAGGGAACCATAGGAGGAATGTGAAGCTGGGAAGGAAAGGGAAAACACTAATAGGAAAATCACTGGTTGGTCTGTAGGACAGACTTAACTGGTGTTGATCCAAATCTGTTGGAATGTTTAGACTTAGGGGAGCACTGATAGAGATTTTGGGGGCTGATATTGACAGTCAATTTAAGGAGGCATATTGGCCAATACCAACCCAATTTCCAATACCAGCACAGCAGCTGGAAGAGTAGTGCCAAGATGGTAAGCCTGTTATGGTAGAAGAGGAGAGGGGAGGGAAGGGGCCTGAGAGGACAGATCAAATCCCCTGTGGTGAAGAAGGGAGTGGGACTCGGGCTGCCCAGCTGGGGCAGGGTGCATGGACATGGGAAAGAGCTGTGGCTTGTCCAGGAGGCACAGGGAGGGGGGAGCTGTCACTCATCTGGGAGCTGCTTGTCCAGCAGCTCCTGCCCCTGCTCCTGCTGCTTATCTGGGAGGGCCTGGGGAGGCATATGTCCTCATATGGATCTGCACAGGAGGGGCAGGGCAGGTGTGCACAGTGAGGGAGTATGTTGATGTGTGCGTGGATGTGGGGTGTGGGTGGCTATGGGGCTTGTGGGGGATAGTGTGTGGGGGAAGGGTGGCTTGCGTGTGAGAGGGTGTGGGTGCATGTGTATGGTGGGGTGTGCATGTGGGACTTACCCTACAAACACTCACTCACTCCTCTCTGCCTCTAGTCCCTTCTTCCCCACATACAAATACACGCATGCACCACCCCCCAGGGTACTGGTGCTGCCCCATGCTCCTGCCATACAGGGATGCAGCCAGAAATCACGTGGTGCTGGAGCCATATGCGGGCAGGAAGTCAAGGAAATGGCTGGTCGAGGGGCATGGGCCCAGTAGTGTTCCTACTGAGGCTCCCCCTGGGCTCTACTGCCCCTGGCTCCTGTCACCATTGACAGGCAGCCAGGAGCAGATAAATATTTTCTAAGTGTTTCAGGGGCCCATGGGTCCCTAAGAATGACCTGGCTGGCTGTTCAGATTTTGCCCACCCCTGTGTCTGTGCTGAGTGATTAGAAGTGCCTCGGCACAGATGAGGTCTCAGCACAATGCGAGTGTTCGGTTGCAAGGGATTCTACCGTAAGGCAGGAAAAACCCTTGGTGCAATGATCAGTCCCCGACAAAGCTTGCATCTGCACTGTTTGCATGTATGCTTTCGGTTGGCTTATCGTAAAGTATTCCTACCTGGCGGCTGACAATTGGCTCGTTAGCCTTATAAAAGTTAGGGCAAGTTTCTGCCCAAGCTGGAGAAAACTCGGCATACACATTGGAAGCAACTTTCACGTGTATCTCGGAGTGGACTTGGAGGCCTGATCAACCACCAACTCCCCGTTGCTGAAATCCTGACGTACCCCGTACCCTGCATGCTCGAACATTGGTGTGCCACCCAGTTTTCTTCTTTGTTGCAAATTTACGTAGCGTACCTACACTGTACTCCAGTTTGTAAGTAAAGTTCTTTTTGAATTCAACTGACAAGCTTTTTGTGCCTAGTTCCACTCCATCGGCAGCCCCATCCAGCTACTCTCGACCCTCACATGGCGTCATGAACAGGATCGGTATCCGGGGAAGGCGCAACGGAGTTGGAATTAGTTAAGAATTGCCCCTGGTGCAATGGGAAACGCCACGTGCTGAACACTGTGGAGTTAGGCGCACACATTGCCTATCACCAAGCGGGTGGAACGGGTGGAAGACTCGTGAGCAGTTACCTCTTGCTTGAAGGAGAAGAGGGAGCTACGAAAGAGTGGGAAGTATGTCTCCACCCCAGAGCGTTCAGATGTGTCATGGGAAGCGAGTGGGTTCTATTCAGACCCCGAGAGAAAGGGGGCACTGAACTCTTCGCCAGACCAAAGCCAAGCGAAGAAAGCACTGCCCTCAGCCAGGAGTTTGCCCGCTGCATGTGCTGTGTGCAGGAGAGCGAAGGGCCAGTGCTGATTAACTTAGACCTGGTGCCTGAGCTGAGAGACCCAGAGCTTTTTTCTGAGCTCCATGGAAAATTAGGAGCAGAACTCCGCAATTAAGAGGACTCGCTCGGAACACGGGAAGGGGAAAATGCTGTGTGTAATATTCCACATGGTAACAACCCTGATGCGGGAAAAGGCAGAATTGGAAGCCCGACTGCTTGCCGTTCGCGCGGCTGAGCAGATAGCAGCAACGGAAAACAGCCTAAGTCCTCCGTCATTGCAAGATGGTAACAAAACAGAGGGGAGCCGCCCCGAGAATCCAGAAGAGAAGGGCGGAAGTAGCGACTCCACCCCCCATGACATCACTCCCCACGAGCCCACCTCTGGGCTACAACAAAGAGGCAACTGGAAACAAGCTGCACCCGAGTTCCCTGTTGGATACAGCAATGACTCAGACGGCCACACGCCCTGTGGCAGCGAGAAGCCGAGTGGTTGGTGCTGCTAACACCTATCACGCAAAGACCTGGACCAAATTGCAGGAGCTATGCAAAAGATCCAAGATGAGATCAGAAGAGACCTTAGCTATGTGGATGGAACGCCTGGTCGTGGAGTTTGGATCCGACCTGGTGAACCGAGAAGAGGCAAGTTTTCTGACCAGGCAAGCCTCGTGGAGCAGAGGGTATGCCACCGATGCAAATATGGTAACGTGCAACCCTCACTGGCCCATTCCGCTTCCAGCGCTTGTTGCAGGTCAAGCTAGCCAGAAGTCACACACCTGGCATGGAGGCTGTCCATTGAAAGTCGACATGGAACAGATCTTGCTAGCGGTTATAGGGATCTCGTACTGCACGTGGAACCCTAGAACGCATGCACTGGGATTAGCAACAGCCCAGCAGCGAGGACTGTGGCCTCATCGTTACTTGCAGGATCCTGGAACTGTTCCATTCACGCTCAATGGTGTGGACGCCTGCATCAAAGCATATGGAGGGAAAGCTTCCATCATTTTGCGGATCCTTTTGAACCCAATGCCCAGACAACCCACAGGCGATCTCCTACGGCAGCTCCCGTGACTGCAAGAGCTCATCAAGCCAGACATAGAAATGTCCAGTGAAGCCTCACACGAGCCTAGTTCTTGGCCAAGGCAGAGAACGCCAGAGGAACGAGCCATGTTTGGATTCCTCCTGCATCATTCGAGGCTCACGAAAAAACAGTTGCGAATTTTGGGAGATGAGGGTCAATGGAACCTGGTGTATGAACTGGGTTTTTGATACTCAGCTAAGTCAGATGATGGATCATCGTGTTAAAGTCCAGGGTATAATTATGCACTGTAGTATGGTTAACTAATTGTTTAGAAAGTTTCTCTCTCTGCAGATCCAGGATCCAGAGTGCATGCCGGAGCCAGACCAAAGAGAGAGAGGATACCCCGAGAGAGCAGGACGCAATGTGCACCATTGTCATGACACCCATTGAAGTCCTGATGATTGAACTGTTCATAACAAATATAATTATGTGTATTTGTGTGTTCATAGGTTATTGTTTAGTTCGGTCTATAGAGAGCGAACTTGTTTCATTGTCTGCGTTTGTTTATACCTACCTACTGTATGAACCTGTCAAGCAACGCAATGATTTAGCTGACTCGCATGTGCTCCAGCTTCAGCTGTGCCATCGGCAAGGGGGCACATCTCTGCTGAGTGATTAGAAGTGCGTCGGCACAGAAGAGGTCTCAGCACAATGCGAGTGTTCGGTTGCAAGGGATTCCACCGTAAGACGAGAAAAACCTTTGGTGCAATGATCAGTCCCCGCCAAAGCTTGCATCTGCACTGTTTGCATGCATGCTTTCGATTGACTTATCGTAAATTATTCCTACCTGGCAGCTGACAATTGGCTCGTTGGCCTTATAAAAGTTAGGGCAGGTTTCCGCCCAAGCTGGAGAAAACTTGGCATGCACATCGGAAGCAACTTTCATATGCATCTGGGAGCGGACTTGGAGGCCTGATCAACCACCAACAACTCCCCAATGTCGAAATCCTGATGTACCCCGTACCCTGCATGCTCGAACAACATCGGTGTGCCACCCGGTTTTCTTCTTTGTTGCAACTTTACGGAGCGTACCTACACTGTACTCCGGTTTATAAGTAAAGTTCTTTTTGAATTCAACCAACAAGCTTTTTGTGCCTCATTCCACTCCATCAGTGGCCCCATCCAGCCCCCACATCCTGTACTAGATTGACAGTCTTCCAGAAAAAGAACTTTATATACCCACAGAACAAGTACAGGTAGCAATATAATTGACTTACTTGTCCTGAAGGAACCACTTAATCAGAATCATGCCTGTCTATCTGGCCTGTCAATACCCGACCTCTCTGCTGACATTGCTGGCAAAGACACCACTGATGATAATCTTTTTCAAAGGTATTTTTGTGATGTGTATACATATCCATTGGAACTAAACTGAGATTCATCAACCCAATTTACATGCGACATGGAACAGAAATCAGATGTCATTTAAAAGTGAAGCCCCACTAGTCCATCACCAATACAATTAATTATAACTAGCTGTACAAAGAGGACTCTCAAAAATTAGAACACCTACTTACCAGCTGACTTATGGAAAGATATGCTAGTAATTCACATACAAAAACAGAAAAGAAAAGGAAAAGAATTCCATTCTGATACTTATTACTGAAAACATTTCTGATGCATGTAAGTAAGGGACAGATGCTAAGTTCAACGGACAGTGTCTTATTCATAAAAAATGTTCAATACAGATCAAGATCAGTGATCATCCATGAAGATATTTATTAGAACTATGTTTTAAAGTCCTAGAAATCTTCCTACAGTTCAAATACACAAATGATGCTGTGTAGTCTCTACAAAACTAAATTATAATGTTTCTTTACCCTTCTAAATAGCAAATTTGAAAGGTTCTGGGGAAAAAACCTTTAAATTACAAATAAATGCAATATAAGTACTCACGTTGACCCCAACGTCCAGTCCTTGGGTTTAAATAATTTGGATAAAGCCCATTGGGACGGTCCATTTTTTGAAGCAGCTTCCGAATGTGCATGACCTAAATTAAAGGAAAAAAATCAGGATCACCCCCAAATGACTTCTGGCTGCACTCAGTGTTTGTTTAAATGTCATCTTTCTTCTTTAATAATAAATACTCATAATTTAATTAAATAGGATCCTTCAGAGCCATTCATAAATTGGGCCTCTTGAAGGCTCAGATCAGCTGATGACATACACTTCACTTAGGAAATCATACCTGTGGTGTCGATCTAAAATATGTAGTCAGGGAATAATACAACAAACCCCACTTATTTTTAATTTAAAGCATTTCGGCAGTGCAAATTCAAATACTAAGAGTATTTGCCTGTTACTGGAAAAATAGTAACAGAATGCAACATATTATGTAATATAATAGACCACTCTCATTCCTGCGCAAACACATACAGTATACATCTTAAATCTTTTTACAAGACTAGAATGCAAGCAGACTAACCTTGTTGTAATAGACAGGATCCCCAGTCAGGTAGCTGAGGTGGACAAATTCCATGTGAAGAGTACCAAACTCAGCCAGGATGCTGCTGCCTGCAGAAGCCCAGCCCCAGTTCCGACCTACTCCACTGAGTTCCAGTGAATATAACAGGAAGAGCAGAGAAGGGGAAGTGTGAGCATGCAGTGGGGGGTGGGGGGGAGAACAGGACACAAAAGGGCATCATTAGAATTCAAATCACGTGCAGTAAATCTCATGAATTTAGAGAACCTATTAGTAAGTTCACAGCAAACTGGTATCACCCCACACCTAGAATGACAAGGGATTTCTTTGAAAAAGTACATTACAACCTAATGAAGTATTGCTTAACTAAGCAATAAAAGATCTACACCTTGAAATAAAGAGACTCTCCATATGATTTTTATAGTATCCAATTCTAATCTCTCTGTATTTATTACATGTAACTGTAGGTGTCAGTTCTTTGCTTCCTCAGCTGAGTTTCCTACATCAGATCAAACCCATACTGGGGAAAAGGAAGGAAGAGAAATGATACCCTATTTACCCAAATCCAAGACAACTTTGAATTTAACACATTGTCCCAATAATTAGATTCTATACTTGAAAAATTAGAAATTTGTTCTAATTTTTCCACATACAGAACTCACTTACTGGGGGATTGTTTTGAATTTACCCCACCCCCATTGCTTGCAGGAAGTAAAGCAGCTGCAGAAGGCAGAGGACAAGGGGCAAGGAACAAGACCCCCACCCCTAGCATCCCCTACTCTTTGTTGTCCCCACCTCTGTCTGTACTTGCTCCCTGCCCCTCGGCTGCCTCTATCGCTACCATGTTCCCTGCCTGTGCCTCTGAATCTTCAAAGCTAGACCTGAGCCACTCTCTGCCCCGGCTGGTACTTGAATCTAAGATGAGGCTCCCCCAGTATGCTGGTCATGGGAAAATATCTCGTCTTGGATTTGAGTATGTGGCATCCCCTCATTCTTCATCTAATAAGTGAAACCAAAATATGAAACACTCCTCAACACATAAAAGCATCTAAGAATAGCTCTCAAAATGATCGCGTTACTTTAGCTCTGGGGTCAACAATGTTTTGGAGCGAGGAGATGCTTTAACAGAACTTAGTTACAAGTGTGGACTACTTCCAACTTGAGCCTTACCACCAACTCAGCTGATCACCACTCCTCCCTCAGTGCCGCCACTACCCAGCTGATGCACAGGCAAGACCCCCACTGCTGAAACACGGCCAAAGCCCTCCAGGCTCACAGGCAAAATAAAAAAAGCTTTGCAGGTTGGATCTTGCTCACAGGCCGTAAGATGCCACTCCATCTAGCTAAATAAGAAAGTGGCAAGGTCTTAAAAATAATATAACTGCCTACTGGTATTGAATTAGCTTCCCTTGACATAACTGACATAAGAAAATGTGTGGCAATAGAACTGCTAGGGATCCCTGGCACATGATACATTTTTACTGTACACAAATAATTGGCAATCGCAGTACAAAAGACACAGAATATCTTAGCTGCATGAAATCTGCTGTTCCTTTTATTTTTGATGACAAGAAGATAAAGATAAAACCTAAAAACAGAATTAAAGCTGAAGAAATTCAAAATGGTTAAGGTCTAGACAGCTCCCCCCGCCCCCAAAGGAGCCGCCTGCTGCTCTGTCCAGCTCCCCAGCGGGCTCGTGCAGCCCCAAGCCGTACGTCCCACGCGTCAACTTGCTGGGCAGCAGCCCCAGCCCTGTTCAACGCCCTTCCTCCCCTCCACCCTCAAGACTTACTAGGCTCCCTGGTAGCCACGTGCCTATATGAGCACACACGTGCACATGCTGTCCCCTGTCTGACTGCTCTCCTCTGCTCCTTGTAGGCTGGAAATCTGTCAGCCTACAGAGAGCTCTTTGCAAAAGTGGAAAATACAAATGTTCCTCCAGTAAAATGAAAAATCCACATTTTTCTCTGTTAAAAGGGAAAATCTGTGAGTTTTTTTTTCATTTTTCCATGGGAAACAGAAGACCCAGATCCCTGATAATCACATACAAGGAATTCTCACTAAATACATTGTCCTTCATTATGTTGCTGCCAGAAGCAGCTGTGCTCAGTAATGGAAACCAACTATTGAAAACACACATGGCCCATGTTAGACAAACATATTGATGGTACTGTTTTTTTCGGCCTTCAAAAAAGAAAAAAAAAAAAGGTGTTGTTTCCTCCACAAGGAACTGGCACTGGGCCTGGAGGTACTGGACTGCAATACCTGGCCGGCACTGAAAGGGCCAGGCCCAGGCCTGACACCCTAGCTGTGGTGCCAAAAATGCACCTTTATTAATAAATTTTAAAAAGAGAGTTACATAGTTGATGGGGTAGAAGGAAATACAAGGACCTGGGAGACTGTGGCTACATAGTACAGAGTGGGTGCGGGGAGGACACAACTCAGCTACACAGTAAGAACGTAGCCTGCTTAGCCTGGGGGGAGGGAGGAGATATGCAGTACTGGGCATGACCCTTACAAAGAGAAGATACAAAACGTCCTACACAAAGAAGCCTCCTTGTTACAAAAGTTATGGGTTTAAAGGACAGACAAGTAACAGTGTTCAGAGTACAATTGTAGGAGTTGGGGAGAGTCCAGCTCTAAGTATTTTCAGTCACAATCCATTGGAGGGGACAGTCAGACAATAATTTCTGGGTGCTTCCAAGCAACGGTCCATTGAGGTCTGCAAACTGGCACTTGTGCATGGTGTGCTCCATACAGATGTCCCTCAGCTATGGGATACTCAACAGACGCATAGGGCAGTCTCACTGCTGGGGCTCCATGCTCCAAGGGCCCTGACAAGCAGCATCTCAACCATCACCTTGTACTCCTGGCTCCTCAAAACGTCCACCAGCAGCTGGTGCTTCATCAGCTTCCACTCACAGGCAAATGGGATGGTGCCATCTATTATCACGATGCACTTGTTCTCTTGATTGGCCATAACTATGTGGATGTACAGCTCCATCTTGCAGTCTTCAACACTGTGGTTGACAGACATGGTCCCAGCTGAAGCCAGGGGGGCCTTCATCAACCAATCCTAGATGGCATTGTGCCAGAGCTGCCGTGCTTTGGGAGAGTCTCCGATTCACAGCCATCTCTCTGGCAGCTCTTGGCAGGTTTTGCCCTCAGGTTGCCAGCATATGTGGCTCAGGCAGCATCCTTTAGGAACCTCTCCAGGCAGATCCTCAGGTGGAGGGTCATGGTGATGCAACTGGCATTGGGGACTCAGAGCAGCAAAACTCCCAGCTCCTGGCACTCCTTGGACCTGGTCCAAGTGCTGCCTATGCACTTCCTGAGGTGGTAAGTGGCATTATAGGTTCAGCTCCACGGTGAGGCAAAGTCCCTGCCAGCTTGGCTGAACTCACCATCCAGTGAACTGTTCAGGAAAGCGGCCAGGTCTCTGTCAGTGGGCTGTCTAGTGATTCTTCTGTAGGCCATCTCCCTCAGGACACTGGTGGTGATGCTACTTACCATCTTGTCTGGGCAGACCAGGAAGCAGAAGGCACGAGTGACCACCGCAACATTGCAGAGATCACCCACACAAGGGATGCTGGCACCTCCCTGCCAGCAAGGGACACGCAGGATCTCTTTGCTAGCCTGGAGTGACAGGTGCAGCCACTTTCTCACCAGATGCTTAACCTGCCTTTTTAAGGGAGCTCTTGGTGACTGCTAAGCCTCTCAAAATGAACAAAGTGAGGGGGTGAGAAAAATATTCATTGCATTAATCTTCTGCAGGGGGCCAGCAGGGACAAATCCAGCTGATAGGCATCCTGCATGATCCCATGAATGGTCTCTTCTGGCATCTGATTCGCCTCATCTGCTTGCTCTGGATGGTGACAGTGAAGTCCAGGATGGTGCTTTTCATCCTGCAGTCAACGTGCAGGAAGGCATGCTTGGAGGTGTTGAAACAGAGCCCCAATCCACTCAGCTGCCTTGGAGCTGATGCCCAACATTTTCTGTAGCTGTTCAGGGTTGCTGGCAAGGAGGACCAGGTGATCGCTGTAGGCCAGGACTCTCAGTCCCCATCCGTAGAAGCTGATCTGCCAAGGTCTTCCACCACTGCTTGGAGGAACAGATCCATGGCCAAGTTGAAGATAATGGGAATGCTAAGTAGGCAGCCCTGTTTGATTGCCTGAGAAGGCAGCCCTGATGGTCTTGAAAAGCATCCCGAGTTCCCAGAGGGTACTGAATATGTGGCAATGGGACATGGAGCCAAAGCAATTGGAGATGTTCAGCCACACCACCACACAGTGTCTTCTTGCACTCCAAGCATTGTCCTGTGTGATCAGGAGTGCAAAGTTATGTTCATAGCTAGGGTTGGATATTTGACAGGTCAAATGAAGTTTGGTCTACTGACTGGCCAAATATAGGTAAAAAATATTGCCAGTGGGTCCAAATAATACACAGAAAAAGCATAAATTTTCTATTAAATGTGTCAAAAAACAATTTAAAAAAATCATATTTCTGTAAAGAAAACTACAAGAAATATACAGGTTTTTTGTAAAATTGCTGTAAGCTTTGACTAGTTAAAAATAATCAACTGACTGGTCAACTGACAATATTTGATTGGACAATTGACCGGCTTGCCAACCCTATTTGTAGCATCTTTTGTTCAAGAGGAAGCCCTTAGCTCAGGCTGATGGCTTTCCAAGATCACCACCCAGTTGGTAATCTGGGCTGCCATGCAGCTGGCATACAGCTTATAGGTGGTGAGGCAATGGGCCTTCAGTTGCTTGGGTAATCCACCTTGCCGTTCTTGGGCATCGGGACCATTATCAGGATCTTGTTCCAGGAACTGGGCTTGCAGCAAAACTCCTTGCACTGGTTGAAGATCAGTGTCAGGATAAGGCAGCCTGAGTCTTACTTTAGTAGGCTATACCCGACACTGTCTTTGCCAGGTGCAACGTCCCTTGTACTAGTCAGATGGGCCTCCACTTCCTTTGGTGTGAAGTTTGCTTTGAGCCCCTCCACAAAGTATTTCCCAGGGGATCTGGCAGAACACCAGATTTAGGATCTCCCACTGCTTCAGCGTGGTCAGACCAGTACAACTTCTGGATCATGGCGGCTGCTGCTGGGTCACATCGCTGGCACTGAGGGTCTTCTCCTGGGTCAGTTCTAGTGCAGTGCAGATCTGGCTGCCAGGCCTCCAATCCCCTGGGGCTGCCTGGGTCAGGCAGTTGCCAAGTTCTCCTTGGTCAGCCTGTTTACTAAGGCCTCAAAGGTCTGGAAGGTGGTAGCTTCAGAGAGCTCTTTCATCCAGATGACCTGCCAGGGTATGGCCAGCTTCTGTGGGCCAAGCTCTCAGAGGCACCCTGGGGAGGCCAGCTGGTGGTACCAGGTGGTCCAAGGTCTGGGCTGCTACCAGTGGTCAGGTCTGGTTGGGGTGGGCAAGTCAGCGGTCTGTGCGGCAGTGTAGCTAGAGCAGGTCTTGATGCAGGAATGATCCCTTGTTGTCTTGTCTGGGGCCGCTAGCGAGGCTATTGGCTTTGCAGGCTCCTTCATCGAGGCCACATTCCAGCATAGCGGTGGGGCCAGCGAGGCTTGCTTTGCTGCAGTGGGCTTCCTAGCTGCTTCCTGGCCCTGGCATGTCTTCTGATGTATCTTGAGTTGTTTTCATTGAAGCATGTGCCATACAGCAGTGGTTCTCAAACTATCTGATGTGGCGGACTGGCAATTTTTTTTCCAGTGGGCCAGGGACCGGGGACCGGTTCAGCTGGTGGCAGCAACTGTGTGCAACAACGCTAAAGAAATGTGCGACCGGCGGTTTCTTTCTCTTTCCTCATCTCGCACAGTGTGACATCACCTGGAGTGTTGGAACATATGAACTGTGGCACTATGACATATCAATGTTATGCTTCTGAAAATGTATTTCTTTCTTTCCTGGCAACTCACTGTGGTCTGGCGAATATATTTCTTTCTTTCCTGGCAACTTGCTGTGGACCGGCAACCGGTGGCTCGTGGACTGGCAGTGGTCCGTGGACCACTACTTTGAGAAGCACTGCCATAGAGGATACAGAAGGCAACTCCTGGCAGTGGCACCACAGCTGCTGCTTCTTTGGGTTTGTCGTCTTGTATTCCTTGGGTGGGAAGCTGGTTGGGCAGACCAGCTTCTGTGGGACGGAGAAAGAAGACAGGACCAGATCCCAATCTAATCTACCTTGTCACCTTGGCTGCCAGCGATGAGATCAGGCATAGCTGCATTTTGGGGTTCCTTTGTTATCTGGGGTGGTCCTCTGTCATCCAGAGGAAGTAGGGGAGTTAGCTTTAGTTACTTAGATGTCCAGGGGAGGGGTGGGGAGTGGCTTCTTTGCCAAGAGGGAGGTGGGGAAGAGAGTCCTCCACTATCCTGGGGCCCATCACTGAAGTCCAGACTGGAGTTCAGGGGTCCTTATCCTTTCAGGGGTCTACTGCCATCTGGGGTCTGTCATCATTATCCAGGGTACCTTCACTGACCAGGGTTATGCTGGGCTCTCCAGTGTCCTGCTGGCCCATCTCCCTCTGGAGGTCTCCACAGCCCTCTCTAAGAGGCTAGAATGTCTCAGGATGTCTAGGACCATACCTGGTCCTCTTCCCCATTAAGCAAAGATAGATTAGCATAACCTATATAATTAAAAAGTGCTGCTACATTTGATCTTAACTAAAAGACTGAGATGCTGCCAGAAACCTACTGCAAGGACAGGTTGCTGCAACCACCCTGAATATAAACATGGAAATATTCATTAAGTGCAGCCGCCCTCACTGCTAACTCTTTTCCCTTTCACGGTGAGCCCCTTCGCTGCATATATTTTGACTTCCTCTTCACTCAAACAGCTGAGCTGTGCCTTTCCGCCCTTATTTCTGAGAATTCCCGTTTCTTCACCAACCTTAAATGCCTGGCAAACATCACCAAATGAAGCTGCAAACTGTTCTCCCAGAAACCCCCTCTCTCAGCCTTAAATTAGTGTGATCCCATCCTTCATGTGGTGGAGCCAGACCAGGCTGCCTAGCACATCACTCATGCCAAGATTACCCAGTTATGAATGGGGGCTAATTAGAACACGGATTTTTTGTGCCTAGTATCTGGACTGTGTACACATACGCGCGCGCGCGCACACACACACACACACACACAGTGCTGAGCTGAGTTGTAGGATCACCATGGCTTGAAATGCTGTTGAATGGTAGGGTCTAGCCCAATGAACTACTGGTATGTGATAAATTATGATCTTTTGGCTTTGGACTAATATCATGCATAGTTTGTACTATATGTAAGTAGATGCCAAAGTTCTGCCCAAAAGTGTATTTACGGAGTGCCTGTGCTAAAACTTGCAACAGTTTCAAAAAAAGCACATCAGATAGTATGAGAAGCATCCAGCATCAATTCTGGATGAACTAAATGCATGGGTACCATCTGCAAATTGCTACAGCCATGTTTAATTTCAAGATTGTTAATTCTGCTCTTTTATTTCCTTGTGCTCGGAGAGAGCAGGGTCTGACATTAAAGAGAGGGGAAAGTGGCTGCCAAGGGAAAAAGCTGGGCAGAAGCAAAGAACAAAGGGGCTACCTGACACCCCAGATTTCTTTTCCCTGCTAAAGATTTAGGTGGGGGAGAAATTCAAGGCAAACTTCCAATAACCGGGTTCTATACCTGAAAAATTGTAACCAATGTATACATTTTCTATCTATAAAATCAAATTGTTAGGGTGTCATCTTATCATTAAGGTTGTCTTCTACTTGAGTAAATACCATATTTAAAAATACCTCCAGTCTAGGCTCCATCTGAATGTACTTTTTGTTTAGAAATATAGTAGTAGCATTTCAATTTCTTGATGTAACAAAAGAACACCCCATATAGCGTATGAAACTCATAACACTTATGTTGTCTGTAGCTATTTTCATTTTTAACATGCTGTCTAGAGTGGCAAAAGGCCCAAGCCAACAGAGAGCACTGTATAATAAACATGTAGCCCATGTGCTTCTTATGTTAAGTGAACAGACACACGCTAGTTATTTTTAATGTAGATTAGGTAGAGACTTTAAACTCCTAGTAAATTTATTCTAAAGGGCAGTTAAATGCCACTCGACTGCACCTTCCTCACTTTCCTTCCCTAGAGGAGATTCAACTGTGCCTCTGACTTTTAGTTAAAAATCTTACAAAAGAAAATTGGTTACCTTTTCAGATTCACCATTGCCCAAGGTATACCTGTGGGTGTGTTGAAGGCAGGAAGGAGCTTTCCTGCCAGCTGCACTGCTTTGATCTTGAAAACCTGAGATAGAAAGATGAGCTGCTCAGTTACAAACACACATTTCCTTAAATGAGGTACAAAGTACAAAGGCTGTCACTGTAAAACTTATATTTTCCCCTCTTGTTCTATTAGTACAAGAGCCAATTATCAAAATGGAATATATTAACATTTGATTTGCTTTTCAGCAATTCTAAATTTATTTTCTGTTCACTTCTCATATTTCACTAACATTTAAATATGGAAGTGTGACCAGTCTGTTTGACTTCCTAACTTTTAGGCTTAATAATAACAATCATCATCATTATCATCTACTGCCTGGGTTCCCACTAACGATGACTATGAAAAAAAAAAAAACCAGTTCAAACCAAGTATGTCAAGATGCTTTCTGAAACCATCTTTACAAGTACCGATGTTGGGCCTAAAAGCAAGGCAGCATTTGTGTCAAGAAACTAGCATAGAAATATTAAAGATTTCAACATTAGAGATTCCCCACCTTTCCATGATATATACTATAAGCAGGTAAGGTTTTTATATTTTTTTAAATATACTCACACTATATACAGTCCCAATTTAACCCATTCCTGAAATTCACCCTCATAAACAAGAAGTAATGACTCTCTAATATTTCTCTCCAACTCTGATTCTTCTTAGAATTTCCCTGAAGTTCTAGTCAACCTCTCGTTAAAAACCTCATGCTACAGAAAAAAATGATCCAATACGACTTGTACAGAGTCGTGGCAAACAGGATCCACCTATCAGCAGCCAACAGTAGTTAATCTGCAACTTTCATGCAGGGTGTTCGCATCTGAATTTAGGTGACTCACACAGAAGGTCCTGGAACCTGCCACCACATTACAGCACCATCCCTGGAGATTATACTGCACATTATCATTGTTTTGTATTGTACTGTATTCTACCAGCACTGAAGCCTCCCACATCATTTTCAGTTCCACCGGTGATAAGCAAAACGTGGGTAAACTTCATGCACAGAAAAATCCAGTCTTTTATACACAATGTTGTCTGCATATAGCACGATGTTTAAAATATCAGTGGCTGTCTAGAACTGTCCACTATAGCTCCCACTCATAGACATGAACCAGTTATAGCAACAGTAAGCATTTTTACCAACAATTTCTTGGAGTTGATGAGACCTCATACTGTCAGTGCACTTACCTGTCTAAAAATGCTGTCGAAGTTGTAAAGGAGCGTCTGTGATGCCCTGACCTCTGATGCAAATCAGGAGAGCCTTTGAGATGTACTGCTGGGGTGTTCTCACTCCTTCAGGGCTGCCCCTCACCCCCAAGCCCCTACCTGCCATCTGCTGCTTAACCACTGAGAACAACCAAGATGAACTAGGAGCCAAGCCTTTGGCCTATAGCACCTCAGCCTTACCCATCTCATCTAGGCCTTGGATGAGGGGAGTTTGCAAGCTAGAAGAGTCCCACCCTTGTACAGTAAAGTGCTCAGAAAAGATAGATTACCTCCTCCCTTGGAAGAGACCTGCCTGTATGGTCAAATATTCTGACATGAGAGTTATTACTGACAATAAATGTGTTATAAAAGAAAATACTGTAAAAAGATTTATTATGAGAACAAGAGCAAACATAAGAAGTCAGTAACTGTATGTTAAAATACAGACAGAGATATAAGAATAAACAAACTAAGCAAACTATCAGAATAAGCTGATCTTATCCTGTATTTTAGACCCAAGAATGCAGCTTCTACTCAGCCTGGTAGCTGAAGAATCAAAGCACCTGATGCCGAGACAAAACACTCAAGGCAAAGTTTAAGTATAGTGTGTTATTTGCCCATTTACGTACATTATTCACTGCATTTGTGGGAAGCCCATACTATGCATATAACTTTAGCAGACCAGAAGACCCTCCTCTTGTAACTATGATCAGGAGAATATTTGCATCCTTTCCGACATATCCAAAAGACACCACTGCCCCAACTGAGACACAAACTTTCTTTGGATAGCCTGTTCCCAGGTGACATTTCAGCTACAAACTTGCCATGTAAGATATAAAATAGTCATTTTCGGAGGGCCTGGACCATGCGCCTCAGAGCATATCCATAAGAGTCTGGATATCTGACCCCCACATTGGATACTAATTTTCAGTTCATTTGCAACTTATATGAATCATCCATTTATTCACAACAGAGCTACAACTTCCTTTTTTCATGGGCTGCATAATAAATTTCACATTAAGTAGTAAATAATCCTGTAATGACAAAAATAGCTATTTCTTATCCAATTCCGAAAAGCAGACAACCAGAAGCCCACTCTTATTTATCAGATAGTATTAAGCTTGCCTGCTTTACATAACACAGGGTACAGATATACTGAATCAGTAATTCCCAGAGATTTTAGACAATTTTACCCAGTTTGGCAGACCTCATTCCTGACTGTGCCAGCCAGGACTGACAGACTCATCCTGTTCTAAACTAACCGGAGCAATTTGGCTGTTCTTTGAACTGTAGGTGGGTAGGAGAAGCCCAACTTCCACTCTTGGTTAAAAAAACAAACACACACCCAACAAACCTACACATGGCAGAATAGAACAGCAGCCAACAACAATGTTCTGGAGCCTCGCAGGGACGATTTCATTACAAAAGGAAGACCAGGCCAGAGGAACAGTTACAACAAGCTGGAAGTACACGTATTAGTAGGCACCATCTGGAAACACTGGGTTAAACACAAGAAATGGTCATAACTATTGCTTTGCAGAGGTTTCAGACTTGAAACATCAAATTCCCTTTCTCTTCTCTTCCAAATAAAACCTCCACTTCATTCAAGGGATGTACACGGAAGTCTACAATATTCTTATTAACAGCCTGGCTTTGGCAAGCAAAGCAAGTGGCTACTGTCAGAGAAAGGACTTATAAACAAGTAGGACCAGGGCTACACAAAAGTATCTTAAAAAAAAAAAAATAATCCCAGCATACATCTCAATTGTCTCACTTGTCATTGTGCTAGATGCTGTCAAAACAAGCCAGAAAAGAATGGGTTTCTGCTCTAGAGAAATCGCATCTAAGCACAACACTACATTCAGCAGATGGATAAAACAGACTGAAGAGAGATGATGTAGGTCAACATGGTAAAAAGTAGCAGTCACAGCACAACAGCTGCCTAACTGCTGCTCAATTTTTTGTAATATAAGGAAAACAATAAGGCTGCGATGTAAGTTTATGCAGATGTGCCTGGTTGCTGTACTCCAACTTGAGGTGCATCTGCAAGGGGGAAAAAAACCCTGCTTGCATTATGTTGGGGAGTGGGAGAATCCCCCACTGCACCTAAAAGCGGGGTAGACAGGCAAACTTGCAGATGGATGTGAATCCAGTATTTGGGAAAAGGTGGTACAGGAGCAGCTCCCCGTATCAGTATGTATGCATATGTATGCATTGCAGGGGTGGCTGCATCCCTGCTCTCAGCAGCCTCCTTGCATATACCACTGGTGCAGGCAGACCATGCTGCAGGAGCTGCTGAACACTTTCTAACATTCCCAAGGCAAGAAAGCACCCCTACCTTCTCCTCTGTGCCCATGTGCACATCCTCTCCCTTTCTCTGTCCCCTTCCTTCCCCTTCAGTTTCTCCTTCTCCTTGTGCTGAGATTGTGGGAGATGGTTGAACGGGAGGGGTGAGGAGGAGTCCTGCTTCTGAGGACAGAGCGGAAGCAGAGATTCTCTTCTGCTTTGGGGACTTTTTAAAATTCCCCAGAGGCTCCTTCCCAAAAGGGAGGTGCAGCCATGCCACTGTACCCCCTCTGGATCTGCCCCTATTCACAAGAGTCCCTGGCTAGGGACAGAAATTGCACATAAAGCAGTTTAAGTGATCAAGAAACTAGTTTAAACCTGTAACAAAATAGGAGTTCAGTGCCCATAAGTCAGTTTCAAAATGGCTGAAACTGGTTTAAGATAAACCTGGTTGAATGTAGTTCAGACTTAACTGATTTAGGTCAAACCAGTTTATGAAACGGTCTCAAACCGCTTCCTGATTCAAGTTAAATTCACAGTCCCCCAGGATCACAGCATTTTGCAGACGGTGCTGAGCTGTCTGCTCCAGACAGCAGAGCTAGCTCCACCCCTCTGCTCCCTACCTAGAGCAGTGTCCATTGGCTCATTGGCCCAGCCAAGCTGGGGTCTGGGGCCAGGGAGGGGAGTTAAACTCCCCTTCCCCTGAGAACAGAGCTATCCTGCCCTGCTAACTCAGTGCTGGCTTCAATTGTGGACTACAAATCCCAGAGGCACCTGGAAGAAGCAAAAGGAAGTGATGAGCAGTATTCCCTCTAAGGTGCACACATGGGCAGCCACGCACAATTAAAAATCTTGCCACGCACAAACTTTTCATGCTGCACACCTGCCCAGAGAGGAGCTGGGCATGGTGGAGGCAGTGGGGCCAGTGTGGGACACTTACCAAAGGTAAGCTCCTCCTCACTGCAAGGCAGGCAGCAGCTCCTCCCCAAGATAGGGACAGGGGCTGGGGCCTGACGCCCGCTCTGCCAGCTCCTGGCAATTGCTCCGCAACCCCACAGCGCCTCGGAGAGTGAAGAGACACGTGGCATCAGGGCTGGAGAGCAGCAGTTCCCTGGAGCCTGCGGAGCACTGCTCACTAGCTACTAATGGAAAAATACTGAGCTCTGCAGCAAGCTGTTAGGAAAACAGAAGCCCTTAATCTAAAATTCTACACTAGGTACTAGACACGACAGGTGGAGCGCGGTGCAGCCCAGCAGCTGCCAGCACCTGGCGCCAGGGCTGAGGTGAGTGCTGCTCTGTTCCCCTCTTTGCTGCCTTGTGCAGCCCTGGTAGTGGCATCCCTTCCCCCCACCCCTTCCCTAGTCCCAGCCTCACTCCCTCCCTGGCTTGGGGACCTATCCCTATTTGTTATATTCTAAAGTAAGTTCACTTTATGCAAATTTGATTTATCTGCCGTTCTCCGGGAACGCATGTACCACATAAATTGCGGGAAACCCGTATTGAACACTAGGATAATCATTTGTAACTACATTTACACTCACTACAATTACCATTCACTGTCATGAGTCTAATTCAGTTGCCTTGGCCAAGTCCTGATAAACTGCAAAGTAGAAAATGATATGGTATCATTGTTTTAATGTTTTATAACACTTTTCATATTAAAGCATACTACACACATGCCCACAGACAGCCTGAAACTTCAGTAGCCATTCAGGCTGAAGGCAAAACAAATGACAACAGCATAAAAAGGTATGTGGAAATAGAAGTACAGGGGTGGCTGTGCCAAGAACCGATTCCAGGATGGGGGAATAGCTTTGCTCAGTCTGATTTAGCTTCGAGACATTCATGTTAAGTGTCCTCACTCTCATCATCAGGCTACAGAGTAAAACCATTTGATCATATTGTCTGACTTGGTATATAAAGCAAGTCACAGCTAGGCAGGGACCCCTGAAGTTAGCACCATAAAAAAGAGTCCAACTAAAGGAAATCTCCATAACACTTAGTCTTGGTTTTGTAAAGATATCTTCACATCATAAAAATCTTATCTCCATCTCCAAGTGCTAAGTTCCTTGCTTCAAGACATTTCTTCAGCCCTCAGTTTGTGTCAGTTTACAGCATCCTCACTAATTCCTCAACATCCTTTTAAAAAGTGGATACCAGAACTAAATTCAGTAGTCCAAAACTGGTTTTACCAATACTGTTTATATAGGTAAACATCACCTATCTCTACCTGCTACTTTCTTGTTTATACAATAAATCCAAGGGTTTACACTGGTCTTTCTGCCATGGCACTTTACACTGAGGACTTATACTGAGTTGCTTGTCTCCCATGATCCTCAAATCCTCTTCAGTGCTACTGTTACCCAAGACACTCCCCATTCTGTGCATGTGATCTACATTCCGTTTTCAGATGCACACTCTTGTGCTTGGCTGTTTTAAAATACATTTTTCTTCAAATGGGCCCAGTTTATCGATTCAAATTGCTCAGCATGATCATCCTCATTCTCTGTTATTACACACCAGTCTGTCAATCTAAAGTATCATCTGCAAATGTTATAAGAAATGAAATGTACTTATCACCAGGTAGCTGACAACCAGTGAATAGCACCAGGTCTAAAACTGATCTTCAGAGAAGCTCACTAGGAACATTCCTATGCGATAATGGTATGCCACTAATAACTAATTAGCACGTGTCGGAGCAGACTTGATTGAGCATGCTAATTCCAGCAGCCTCTCTGCCCCACATTTCAAAGCTAGTTAAAGCACCTTCCCTCCACCCCACCCAGAAGCAAGTGTATAGATGCCCTTAGTTTTGAAATCTATCAGTCATTCAGTTTTAACCCATCTAGCTTGTGCTTTATTGATGCTGTAGAGTGCTCGTGCTACTAAATTGATTCTAGCCCTGCAGGGGGGGGGGGGGGGGGATAAAGGCAGCAAAGCCAGATCGTTTGGGTGAGGTTGGTCTGCAGGACGGATCCAGTGTGGAGTCAGGCCACAAGTCAGTCTGCAGGTGCAATCTAGCTGCCAGCCCAGCTCCATGCACACGATCTGGCCATGGCCTGAACCCACCCACTGGCCCAACTCCAGCAGCCAGATCTGGCTGTGGATGGACCATGCATGTCAGCAGGATCCAGTACATGGGGCCATGTCATCCTGCCTGCAGGGCTCCATACAGGTCTGGAAATTTGGCAGCAAGTGAATGGAGGCAATGTTAATTGCCACCACTCCCCTGCTGCCAATTTCCAGACCTGTTGGAAGTCCCACAGGCGAGATGATACCGGATCTGGCTCCCAGGCTGGAGTCTGAACACCATGGATCTAAACCAAAAGCCTTACAAACATTTAATAAATCATTTTTAATCCTTCTCCACAAACCTTGTACTCTCCTGAAAGAAGGACATCAGTTTGACCAAAATCTATATTCCATAAAATGTTGTTGATTGCCCTTAATTACACTGCCATTCTCAAATTCTGTATTCAATGAATTCCATAACTTTTCTCAGTTTTTTGTTTGGTTTGCAATTGATATCTGTTATACTAACCTGGATTGTCCAACTTGCCTTTTTCCAAGTGGCACAGTTGCACCTTTTCACTCAAGGAATTTTCCCGGTATTCCACAATTCAGTAAGAATGAATGAGCAGCAACCCACTGATCCCTTTGGCTAACAGTCAGGATTCTTAGGCTCAGATCCACCAAATGAAAAACATTTAAGCATAAGAGTTCACAGTTATCACCCTCCTTGGTTCCCTAATGGATTATAACAGTTCACCATCATGGTGTAATGCAAATAAATATGCTCAAAGGCTGACTCTTAACCTTGTGTTAGGTCTTTTAGCAACTGGCTTTGTTAGTTTATATATACCATTCCTTCCCCCACTCAAACAGCGCCACTAAGCTATTATTTAAGCCAGTGGTATAGACCTCAAGTTTCAGGGGCAACTGCTTTTGTGTATCATGGAACAACAACAATCTTTACACACTTAAAACCTTCTAAAACTAAAACCAATTTGTTTTAGCAAATAAACTAATATTCAGTGAATACTGTACTGAAACAAATTGCAAGTTGTTGCATTTAAATGCAGCCAAATTAGACTCATTCAAAAATCTATGCAACTCAACATTCTGAATGAAGGGTTTTTACTCAGCTATAACAAATAAATATTCCCACACTTGGTGTCAGACTGAGACCAGGCACAGGCAATTCCAGTTGAGGAGGTTACTAGATTGAAAAGGAGTTAAAACTCTTCTGCATTATCAAATATGCTAAAATAAAGCATAAAGCACCTTAGCTTGAGTCACTGGTACTTTAGCCCCTTTATGACAGATACCCTGGTGCAAAGGACATGGTGGATACAGCCACCAGAAAGTACCTATCATGCAGAATAAACAGAAATATAACCCACTTATAATATCAGCCCCTTAAAGCCCTTCTGTTGCAGTGGGGCCCAAAAAAGAGTGATGCTGTTAATACAAAGCCATGTTTGCCTTCGCTTTCCAAACTTTAGATGCTGACTAGAGCCCAAATGAAACATTTGAAGCAATTAAATCTGTCCAGTGACAAATGACAATTATCAGAAATCCACTAAATATAAAATGCACCAAGACGAACCTTTCAGCGCTGCTCTATACTATATTGTGCACGTGTTAGCAGTTTGCATTCAGGAAGAAAACTGACATTGCCTTTGGGAAATGAAATTGTGAAGAGCCACAGGGCTCTAACCGCTTACAAACAGAAAATGTATTACTTCATAATAAACTGAATTCAAATTTTTATTTGATAGGAGAGCCACAATATTCTTTCCACTAAGTTTTACTTCTTGGTAAACTATTACAATACATGAACCCTTTTTAAGGCACAGCAAGGCCTGTTTTCTGCAAACAGCTCATAAAACATCTTTCACTAGCTGAAACCTATACTTTATATATTTAAGTCAATTGTAAGAAAAATGCTAATTCTATTTTGTCGTATTGAATGATATAGTTTCAATGTTTGTAATGGTTGCCCATTAGCCAGTTTCAGGAAGAAGACAGGATTTATCTCCTTATCTAGGTCATTGTTTTGGTCTACCTGCGGAA
>JAGPOW010001296.1:7900578-7915146 GCA_030014935.1 Caiman crocodilus | reverse complement strand
CACAACTCTTCCATCCGTTCCACCCGCTTGATGGTAAGCGATGTGCGCTCCCAACTCCGCGTTTTCCACCACGCCAGGGGCAACCCTCAACCAATTCCAGCTCCATTGCGTCTTCCCGGTGTAGTGATCCTGTTTGTGACACCATGTGGGGGCCGAGAAACGCTGGTGGAACGGGGCCGCTGATGGAGCGGAATTGAGGCGCTGGAGATGCTGCGGTTGCAACAAAAAAAAACTTTACTCACAGTCTGTACACTGTAGGCACGTTCCACGGAGTTACAAAACTTAAACAGGAAACAGGCACACTGAAGCTCACGCTCACGCAGGGTATGGGGCGTCGGATGATTCAGTTGGGGAGTTGTCGTCGGCTGATCAGGCCTCCTTCGTGGCTTGGAAACGCACTAAGGATCTCTCCTCGTGCACATCCGAGCTCTCCTCCAATTTGGGCGGGCATCACCCAAGCCTTTTATGAGGTCAGCGAGCCAATTGCCAACTGACTCATGTACATAATTTACGGTGAGCCAATCGTAAGCATGCACTCAGTGATGCAGCTGCAAGGTTTTAGCAGGCTCTGATCCTGCACAGAGACTTTTTCCCACGTTACAAGGGAAATCCCTGCACCCGTGTTTGCAATGTGCTCAACACAGCTGTGCTGACGCATCTCTTTAACTGTTCTGCTCTGACAGAGTTTCAGTCAGAATTACCTGCCATGTGCTTTCAACAACCCTGACCGTACAATTCAACAGAGGGTGTTAAAACACTAAAGAATTGATGGCCCCTAGGCACACCTCCAGATGGATTATATTGGGCCACACCTAAAAAGCAGAAGAGGTAATGCATATTGACTTGTCATTACAGATTGCTTTATGAAGTGGGTGGACGCCATCCGCACTCATAATTGCATGACAAAAATAGTAGAACAAATATTTTTCCACTGGAGAGCTCCTAGAGTCCTGGATAGTGACCAGGGACCCCACTTTGTCAGTCAAGTAACCAGGGAAGTGTGTTTGGCATTCAGTATAAAACAAAAGCTAGGGAATCCCAAAAGTTCAAGATTAGTCAAATGCAGCAACTGGACCATTAAAAACACCCTGAGGAAAATGGTAAATGTGTCTGAAACGGATTGGGATGAGTGACTGCCATTCATCTTGATGGCCCCCACCTTGGCTCAAAGGCCAGCCATCAGGTAACTCCCCATCTGGCCATGACAGGTTGCAATATGAGACTCTCCGAAAAGTGATGGGTTGACTGCGACATCTCCAGCGGCTGGCAACCAAAAATCCTCACCGAGGCATGGGTGAACCAACTGATGGAGAAAATAAAAGCTGTACAAGTGCAAGTGGCAAACACTTTAGGTGTGGAAACCTTACAGATGGATAAATATTTTGTGAGGCAGAAGAATATCAAATGGAATATAGGTGACAGAGTGATGTATCGATCATTTGCAGAGAGAAACCATGCTCTCTCACCTTTATGGCTAGAACTAGCTTATATTATTGATAAAGCTAATCCCACCATGTATGTCATTGAGATTAACCATAACAAAAGGAAGATAAAAAAGATGGTTCCATTCATCACAGTTAAAAGAATAGAAGAGTACTAGCTAAAGGTACAGGTTTATATAATTTACTGTTTCTTTACTGCAGCTCTAGGCATGAGACTGACAGAATATGCACTATGACCTGGCAGCAGAGAGGAGGAGAAGGATGCTAGCTAGCTGTCCGGAGCCATAAGAAAGGTGCAACGAACTCCCAAATGATCAAGAGAAAGACATCCGTCTTTCTGATGGTGACCAAGGTCTCGGACCCAGCAGCACTGGAATCGGTAGCTGTGATGCAGTGGCAGCTGGAGCCATGGCCACTTATACAGTATGATGGGAGTTAACATCACTCCACAGGACGTTCCAGAGATAATCTTACCAAATCTCTGGGCAGTGAGGGGGAGGGAATCACTTGCTAGGCAAGTCAAGCTTGGCTTCCAGTCAGTGAGGTACTCAAATTGAATGGATGCTTTTGAACCTTTTGTCCAGAAGTCAGTTCATTACACAGTTCTCCATGTGTAAAATGAATATAATACCTTTCCTCTCACTTGGGCAAGAAAAAGATACTGCCAAATGAGGCAGATCAGCTGTGCTATGATGTCATAGCACAGCTGATCCACTTCATTGGGTGAAACACACATCACCCCTTGTTCCGCCCTTGATAGTCTGGGACAAGGGACAATGCAATCTTTCCACTTTCCCTGCTCAGGCAGAACTGTCATTTGCATCAGCTGTCACCTGGGTCCATTTCCACCTGCAGATGTTACGAAGATAAATCCATTAATGTCTGTGAGGTGCCCAGACACTACTCTGATGGATACCACAGACAAGGCAAAGAATAAAGGTCTTAGACTAGGTGCAAGGCATGTGGCCACAAAGTGAGTAATAAAAATAAAAAATAAACACTAAAATCAGCAAGTCTTTGAGCACTGATTACTCAAGGATATGAACATTACCCAAACTATGCAGTGAATCAAACTGATTTTCTGCAGAAGAAACAATGTGCGATTATGTGAGGAAAAAGTGCAACAACAGCAGGATACATAAGGAGAAGAGCACATAATTAGGACTGAATGGACTACTTAATTGATATGCCTCATTATTCCTAACAAAAATGAAATCACAATCTTAAACACAAAAACTGTTAAATATGAGTGCATGTTAACATATGATATTTGAATTTCCCAACTGCATACAAATAGGAAGAGCAGTGTCAAGGAGAAGCATTCCATACAACATAACCTGAACCGTGACCCTGTTGGGATACTACGAGAACGTGGAAACATTTCACTTCCTAGATGGGGTCTAGGCAACTACCACTCTCTCAGTGTCCCACAACCCTTAATCAGGACTCCTGTTCGTACATTTTAATGGAACCATCAGCCTGGCCCATATGCAGGATGTTTATAAAGTCTTTGTGCAACTTTAAACCTCAGTAACTTTGGATGTATACATGACAGAATCAAACTGTAAATGGCAACTGAAAGCAGAATTCATTAAGTTTTAACATAATACGGGTCAAATTTCTAGATTGCCACATAACCACCATCTTTTGAGATGCATCGTTCAATCCAATTTTTCAACTTGTAGAAAATATTTTCTAGATGCTGCTGAGTAATTTAATGAATTGCATTTGTGATCCTTGCCCTATTCATAACTTACATTATGGTAAAAATCTTAATTAATTATGTTTTCAATCACTGTTTACAAGTTTGCTTCTATCATGTGTATATCCAAAATTGTTAAAGGACTTTATAAACACCCTGTATAGTAGTACTGATTCAAGTTTGTAGAAAATACATTATATACACACTGCGTCTCTCCACTGTTTCTATTAGCACAATCAGAATTAAAAAGAGGCTAACAATGCACACCATAAATTATTTTCCTATTGTTTATGCTGTCAGAGCTAAATAATTAAAAAGTGCCTCAGCACAGCTGTGTTTCAGCACAATGCGAGTACCTGGTGCAGGGATTCCCCCTGCAGCGAGAAAGAGCCCGTGGTGGAAAAATCAGCTCCCGCCAAAAGCTTGCAGTTGCACCGTTGAATGCATGCTTTCGATTGGCCTGATGTAAATTATTCATACGTGGCGGATGGCAATTGGCTCGCTAGCCTTATAAAAGGCTTGGGAAGTTTCTGCCCAAGTTGGAGGAGAGCTCTGCGTGTGCGTTGGGAGAGACCCCACGTGTATCCTGGAGCCACACTGGAGGCCTGATCAACCATCAACGACTCCCTGTCGATGAATTCCTGACGTACCCCGTACCCTCAGCATCGCTGTGCCACACGGTTTTTCTGCTTTGTTTCTGCAACTCTACGGAGCGTACCTACACTGTATACATTGACGCAAGTCCCTGTATTACAGCTTTGTAAGTAAAGTTTTCTTTTGCAACTGTGACAGGGCGGGCTCCCCAGGGCCGTTCTCTACGCACTCTACAGCCTGCCTGCCTGTCTCAGTGGGCCAACTGCCCGCCTGTTCTCACCCACCACGACTTCATCTTAAGGTTCACTAACTGCTGTTAATAAGCGGGAGGCTGCCCACTCGTGCCCCAATGCCAGGGGGCGATATCTGCGGCTCCTTCCACCCCATACCACAGCCCAAGCCTCACAGATGGCATCTCGGTCTTACTCTAAGCACCAGCCCCACGCTGGGCCCCAGAATCCTCCATACCGGACCCTCCTACGAACCCTCCGGTCAGGCGGCCTCTCCACCATCATCTGGGCTACCTAGCCCCTCAAAGCCATAACCGCGCTGCTATCCCCGCCTCCTAAGGACAACCTCAGCACCTTCTTCCCCTCTGGGTCCGGGACCTCCGGCACCTAGCCCTGGCCCACCTCCAGGCCAGTCAGGACCCCAGGTCCCCAGCTCTTGGACGTCCATCGCAGTGGGCCCCTGGCCCTTTTGGCTCCCTTAGCCCTGGCCCCAGCATGGGCCAGTTAAGGGTACTCTCTGGCTCGGGCTGGTCTCTAGCCCCTCACTCTCTCTCATACTGGGTCCACCCTCTGGGCCCTCCAAACAAACCAAGGGTTACCCACCCGGCAGTGGGGGCAAAGGGGTTATGGCGCCACGACTCGCCTTTCACCGGGGTGGTAACTGGCCTGGCATTTCCTGGGGGCTCCCACGCCACTGAGCCCCACCAGGCCACCCACTCCCAGCAGGGTGCAGTTTCAGATCATGCCCAGGACCGGTGGAGCCTCCTGCTACCCCTACAGCTCCCCCTTGCCTCCGGGTGTTCTTGCCAGCAGCTCTCTGGCCAGGCGATGTTGCTGCCTGGCCCTTGCAGTCAAACTGCCTGTGTTTATATAGGCAGCCCGCATCTCAAAATGGCTGCCCTCATCAGGCACCTGGAGGCTGCCCACTCCAGAGCCTTAAAGGGGCAGGCACCCCCAGTGCCCTGCCATGATCTTCACCAGCGGCGGGCACACTCAGTGCCCTGCCGCAAGCCTCATCAACGGCAGGCAGACTCGGTGCCCTGCCACGCTCTTCACCAGCGGCCGGCGCGCTCGGTGCTCCGCCACACTCTCCTCCAGCGGCAGGGAGGCTCTGCACCCTGCCACACCCTTGCCACCAGTGGCAGCGGGCTCAATGCCCCGCTGCACTCTCAACACAGCTGCAGGTAGGCTCGGCACCCTGCCGCTCACTCCTCAACAGCGGCAACAGGCTCGGCGCCCTGCCGCCGTGATCTCCTCCAGCGGCAGGCACGCTCAGTGCCTGCCGCACTCTCCACAAGTGGCGAGCACGCCCAGTGCCCAGCCACAGCAACTGTGTCAAGCATACTGTGCCTAATTCCACTCCACTGGCGGCCCCATTCCGGACAATTTCTCAGCCCCCACACATGCATGCAACCAAAGGCAAATAACTCCTAGTGCTACATGAATGATGCAACAAGCTACTGGCTTTTGAACAGGAAGCAAAGTGATTGCAATGGGTGAAGTGTCCCTGACTGCAATTACCAAGTCTGATGTACAGAAAAATCCATTTAATTTAACACTCCAAATGGACTGATAATGATGATGACCGAGTAAGAAGATATCTAACTACTGATACAACTTCTCATAGTATGTTACAAGACATAGTACAGAATTTTTTTGACAGTGTGTATATGTAAAAACAAGAAGTCCAAGAGCAAATTATATGTGCTCTGACTCACTATATGAGAATGTATGATTATACTGTTAAATGTGTAATGTACAACTTCTTACTAAAATAGTTCAGGACACTTGCCATATAAGAATTGCATGATTATGAAGTAAAATAAATCAAAAGCTTCTGCTTTGCATTTTTATATGCACTCATCAATAAAACAGAGGACAATTCTTCAAAATAATAAATGAAACAGTTGACTGTCTGTTGAGCCAAGAAAAGCTAAAGAGAATCTACTGTTTTGTGACAGATTAGTTGGCTTGACAGGTGCTATGAACATCATAAGCAACTCTCCCTATGCATGAAGAAAGGCATTTGTGCCTGAAAGCTTGCAAAAAAACAATTTTTTCAACTATTTAGTTGGTCTAATAAAAGATATCACATTTACCCAAAGAACCTTGTCTGCCTCTGAACTTCAGCATCGTTTAAAGGCAACTTATTAACAGGAACACATTTTATTATGATTTAATTAATATAAATCAGCAGGACTGTGGTGGGGATTCCTGTGCATTGGCTAAGACCACAAGAGCAACAACCACTTAACCCAGTGACTTATTAATCAGATTTCTCTGTACTTGTGCTCAGGAAAAGGGTTGCATTTATTTACAGTAAAAGCTGCGTTATCTGGCACCTTACAAGCCAGCATGCTCTATTAACTGGCATGCTGGCTTGTAAAGCAAAAGTGAAACCCGAAGTGCCCACTGTTAGATGACCTTTTGGGCACAAGGTACCTTCCCACAGGTACAATACAAAGTTCAGGAAAGGTACATTGTGCCCGAAAACTTTCTAAGATCTCTCCCAATCATGCAGCTGGTCCAATAAAAGATACTACCGAAAAAATCCTTGCCTTTCACAGCCATGAATGATATTTATGGGCAATAACAGCAGACTCCAGGGACTGAAACAAGCTATGGAGAATACAATTCCTATCTACACTAGGAAAACATATAATTTATGAAAACATGTTAACTATTATGTTTTAAGTAACAACATAAGGTTAAGTTGTGTTTAAAGTCACACTGAGAAATGCAAGTGGGTTTGGCGGTTCTGGTTCACCTTTTTGAACACCTTTTTGAAACAACTGTCCTTTTCCAAACTGAGAGTAAATAAAATATTAGTAAAACCATGTAAGAAAACACATCACTTAACATATTTTCCCAGTGTAGAATAGGCTGAAAGGTGTTTGAATTGCTACCACCAATACTGTTTCATGGATGAAGAGGGGCCTTTATTACCTTCCTTTAACAGCTCTAAATGTATTAAACATGAAAAACAAACCAGAACACATGTCACCATAACACTCATTCACTGCTTGACCTAGGCAGGATGTGCCTAAGTCAGAGGTGAAATGCTGAACTGATTTAAAAAATCTGTTTAGCAATATACCATGCAAGCTAGGTAACTGTGTATAAGGTTAGGTGATGTCAATTCAGTCCAGGCTGTGTCAATACAATTTACCTACCAACACTAGCACAGAAGTCTGGTGAGAAGAGGATAAAAGAAATAAGGTGTGAGAATGTGATTTAGATGAAGCCTAACATAAAACAAGTATAATTCACGAAATATAACTGCAACTCCCATTGCAGCTGTGGAATGAATTTAATCCAGCATTTCTCATTCTTTCCAACTGCTATGGCAGGATTAGTTCTCTACAGAAAAGATTCTGAGAAGATTGTCAGGAGCTTCTATCTTTGGGACACGATAGCCTTGGGAGGTGATTAACAGCTGAGAAAAAATCTTTGTGGAACATCTTGAAAAGAATGTATTCATAAGCACCTCTCTCTCATAACTGAGCACTAGGGGCTGAAGCAACCACTTACAGAAGCAGATGCAACATCTACTGGACTCAAGAGCCGACAGTGAAGATGACCTGAAGCAAAGAAAACTAGAGATGGTACAACATGCTCAAAGTTCTGATAAAGGGACCTCCGTTAACACAAAGATGTTATGCAAAAATTGAGTTTAGATTCCATGTTCCCTGAAAAGTAACCTCATTCAACTCATCCTATTAGCTCCAAAACAGGTGAAAACCCAAGAAGTTTAAACCTGCCAGTTTACAACTTCCATCTAAGGACCATATTCATGTATTTATGCTTTCCTTACCTCTTGTCCTGAAAGATAATAAGCTGCTAAAAGTCCACCGATGAAACGTATATTGACCTCAAAAACAGACACCTCTGAATTCTGTAAGACAGAAAAAAACAAATATTTAAGTGTTTCCCTACAGAATAATCAATTTATCAAAAGAAACTACTTTATGGGAGGGATGAACTGCATCCAAAACCAACATGCCTACAAAGAGCTGCATTATACTAGATATCTGGATTCATTCAGAGGACCCCTGCCAAGTCTTCATATAACACCACCATGAGATACTCTTATCCACGGGATGTTGATAACCCCTAGGAAGTACTCAACAACCTTCTTAAATAGATTTGGTCTATCACTATTAATTAATTTATGAGGCAGAACTACACTGAAAAACATGGGACACTAAGAATTATGTGGAAATATTAATTATAAAATTGCATTGCTTCCATCTTTAATTAAATTCTAAAAGTTGGCCACAGTATTAAGGCTATAATTAAATGTACATTATATTTAAGTTTAAAAAGACACACAGAAAGAAAATACGTTTACCCCAGAAGTTGATTTACAAGGTAAATGAACCAAAGTTATGGAAAGTAAGGTCAGTCAGTCATCCCTACTGTTCTAAATCAAGAAGGCTCTGATTCTAAGAGAGAGCACTTAGAAATTTGATATATTTTTAAATTATTATTGCACATTTAAAGGGATTAGTGAAAGAATAGTACGAGTACTACTCACCACCCCAAAATCAAGGTTTTTGTCAATCCACTCTTGTCCTTCTCTGAATTCATCATGAAGCCCCATAATATAGAGAGTATCCAATGCATCAACTATGGTAGCACCCATTTGCGAGTTTCCTACAAGCAGAAAAATAGAACTTCTATTACAAGTGACAAGGAAAAGAAATTACTTGAAGAGGTATTGGAGTTTAGATCAGTAGCAGCATGAGAATATCAGGAACAGTTGCACAGTAAACTAGAATTTAGCAGTTTCCTGAAAACTATACACTTTCCTTTGCAGACTTTAGGTACACTGCTGAAGGCACTTGGATTTTGTGGAAAAGGGGAGACTAAAACTTAAAATGACCATCATCTGCTTTCCTTCACCACAGGATGAGCAACCATATATTCAACACACATAGGATTTGTAGGAACACTCAGCTTCAAACAGCACTTAGGCAATTCCTGGGCAGGACTAGGGACAGAGTGACCTATAAAAGATGCAGTAATATCTTACATTTGCCAATGCTTACTTTAAATTGCACTGAATTTGGCTAACCTCAGAATTTGCAAATTGCACAACTGAAGACCATGTTACAGGTTACCCTTAAACCACTAAAAAGGCATTTAAAATGGGAACATTCACCTATTAAAGGGTGTTAACCTGTCATAAGTACCGTCAAAATGTTTAACGATAAGCCCCTCAAAACAAAGTTTCTTTGAAACATTTTAGCCATTCCATCATTCCAGGATGTTGTCTGAATGGTCAGGCACGGCAAAATGCCCAGGACACCTCAACTTCTCTCATTCTCTAGGGCAGTGGTTCTAAGCCTTTTCGCACCAGGGCCCATCTGTAAACATCAGTAGCCAGTCCTAGCCCAGTGTCCTTCACTTCTGACCCACTGCCTCCCCCCCCAGTGTCGGGAGCAAGGGGAGGGTGCGTGGGGAATGGGGGCGCTCAATCAGCCCCTAACTAGCTGGAACTCTGCCAGCCTGCAAGGGAAAAGCCACGGTTTCCCGTGTTTTTCTCCTTCACGGAATTCATTTTTTAAAGTTTGTTGATTCATTTTTAAAGTTCACTCATGACGCTTGCATATGGTCTCATGACCCACTTTTGGGTTGTGACCCATGGATTGAGAAACGCTGCTCTTGGGCTCCTTGCTGAGTCTCCCTTCACCTCCCTCTGGCTCTACATCCAAGCTACAAGCCAACACCCCCCACCCTACCCCACCCCAGACAAACGAGAGTCCGGGCCCCTGCTCACTGGCCCCCTAATGGCAAGTCACAGGTCTGAGATGTGAACCAGCCCTAAAACACAACACACAGTATAACTATAAAAGTAGAATTAACTTTGTTTGACCCCACCAGGCCAAATCTAGACCATAGTTTCCAACAGGCGGGATCCAGACCCATCTCCAGCAACAGGGGAAAATGTAATGGCACTGCGGAAGCAGCAGTAATATTAACAGTGTTGCGTCAGCTCAGGGAGCAATAAGGATCAATGCAGCCATGGCTTGCCATGCCCCAGCTGGGTTCCATGCTCTTCATCAATGGGCTTTACCCCCCACGTTCCCAGTTCCTCCCACAGGACAGATAACTCGACTCTGTAGGAAGGATCCAGCCCATAAGCTGTACCTTTGACACCCATGTATTAAACAGATTTAAGAGAGAGAAAAAGGAGGATCTGGAGAATTGCAGACCAGTCAGCCTGACCTTGGTAACTGGAAAGATAATAAAGCAGTTTCTCAAGGAGAACAAGGTAAAGCGCCTCAAGGAGAACAAGGTGATCAGAAACAGCCAGCATGGATTCATCAAAAACAAGTCATGCCTGACCAACCTGATTTCCTTCTATTGGACAATGACACTTAGCAAGGCTTTTGATACTGTCTCCGATAACATTCGCATGATCAAGCTAAGGAAATACGGACTGGATGAAAGTACTGCATGGTGGATACCAAACTGCTCAGATCAACATGTCAGATCTCTTAGTTAGGAGGAGGTATCAGTAGGGTTCCCCAAGGCAACGCTGCGTGTCCAGAAATATTGTTTAACATCTTCATTAATTATTTGAACTAAATGAGATACTGACAAAAACAAAGACAGATGATCTTCTAGAGGACTGGAAAATAGTGAATGTTTTATCGCTATTTTAAAAAAGTTTCAGAAGTGATCTAGACTAGTTACATTTGCATACTCAACATTGGCTGAAATAATTACCCAGAATACCACAAGGATCATATAACAGCATCTAAACAGCATGGTTTCAGAAAAAGAATAAGTGCATTTTTACAGTGACTATACACCTGTTTTTACTGGGACAGTCTTGTTTTAAACTCTTGCACTGGGTATCACATTGGTTTGATCAAATGATCCCTTTTGTCCTGTTTTCAGCAGGACACCCAACATGCATGTTTAAAATGGCACCGTCCTCTGGCACTCCTCACCCCCACCTCCCATGACTGAGTGAGTCTACGTTAGTGGGCAAGGGGCAGAGTGCCCATTTTGACACTTCACAAATATGGCCACTGTACATATTACTAACCTATCTGAATTATGTGAATGGGTCAATAAGAGATCAGATAACAGAGAGGTGGTTAGCAGTTTACTTAGGTTTTCTAAAGGTTCTAGCAAAAGGTCATTGGCAGGGCATTAGCAATGACCTTGTTTCCCCTTTATACAGGTAGCCTTTCCAAACTGCACTGCTGCTGTTCCTCTGCCAGTGGGTAGCCAGGGAGAGCACACAGCCCAAAAGGCTTGTCTCTGGAAAGAACAGTACTTTAATAAACTTCAACTAACTTACATAAGCACAGAGTCTCCAGAAAGAGCTAGCACATTTCATCTGGATTACTTCATAGGTACTTGAAGTGAGACAATGAGTGTGAATGTCTGAAGGATCCAAGGAGAAAGGCATTGTCCCAAGAAAAATGTAACATCAGTTTACTACTTAATGGTAGTTCCTGGCTCTGGTGTGCATGAGGGATTAGAGTGGCCAATGACTAGAACTCTTTGAGTAAAATAGTTGGCTGGGAATGTAAGAACAAGGACTAGAGAAGCTGAGGAGCCCGTAGCAGTCCTGTCACACACCCTTTTATGGCCAAGGATACTCAAAGTGTGGGTGAGCCTCCAAGAGGCAGCGATGTTCTAATGTGGGCCAACCTTTTCCTGCCACAAAGTAAATCCTGTGCTCTCCCCAAGTGCTGCATTAATCCCCTTTCCCTGCTTGATGTGCTGTTCTGCTATGTCCATGAATTGTTCTCCCGGCCCAATTTGCTCTTCTGCTTTGTGTTCCCTGCCCAATCTGCTGCTCTGCTTTCTACTCCCTGCCCTGTTCTCCTTGTCTGCTCTGCTTTCCACTCCTTGCCTATTTGCCACTATGATACCTAGTGCTTCTCTAATTTGCTATGTGCTATTATCAACAGCAGTCCCTTGATTTGAGGATCATCTCTACCAAGGCTCCACGATAAGTTTTGAGATGACTTAAGAGTCTTCAGATACCTAAAGTGTGGTTATAAAAGAGAATGGTATTCAACTGTTCTCCATTTCCAAGAGACAGGACAAGAAGTAAGTCTTAAATTGAAACAATGGAAATATAGGCTGGATATCAGGAAACTCTTCCTAACTACGAGGATGGCTAAGCGCTTAGATAGAGGACCTACAAAACGGTAGAATTTTCATCATTGGAAGTTTTATAAGAGCAGGTTAGATGAACATCTGGAGGAAATGGTTTAGACTGGGATGATCCTGCCTTAAGCCAGGGGCTGGACTAAACAGACCTCCTGAGGTCCCTTCCAGCCCTATTTTTCTACGCTTCTATAAAACGTCTCACTACATTCTGAAAAGGAAGTCATTTCCATGAGCAACGTACAACAAATTCAGAACTCCTCTATTTACCAAAGTAGAACTACTGAACAGTGATACAGACAGGATATTATAGCCCCAGTAAAAAAAAGATAAAAAATACAAAACATGAAAATTAAAAGCAAACAATTATCCACCCATTTCCTTTCCTATCTCTAATGAGGTGTTGACAATAAAGCTGTCAAAAAACACTTTTTAAAAAGCTCTTAATCGCTCACAATGACTAAGATAATGCTTAACAAAATAGTTTAATGAACTACTGAACAATGGAACTTAATTCCAATGTGCAAATAAGCAGCTCAAAAAGCAGCCAACAAAAACATGCAGTTTATAGAAACTGCCATACATGATTCAGCAGAGCTTTCAAATGCAATGAGTAAACCCTTAAACTACAATGAAACATACTGTCTTCAGCAGTTTAGACCAATTAAAAGAAGCAGAACAAAACATAACTGTTACTTGCTTGGCATCTCTATTAACATACCAATAATGGAAGCAACAAGGAAGAGAAGGCCTAATTTTCTACATGAGACTTGACGAGTGCCTCATTTTTAAGAAGCACTAAAAAACTATTACTGTAACACACAGCAAACTGCATGACAGAACCTTGATCAAAAAATCAGATCTAGTATCCTAAACTCTGTAGTACGCTGCCTTTTTTGAATTTTATCTAGGCCAGTTTCCAGTCGTGACAAAGCCAAAGTTCAAATGAAAATTTACATTTAAGATGGAATCTCTATATGCCCTGTTCATACGTTCTCCCTTTAAAGCAGGGGTTTTCAACATTTTTGGAACAGTGTACCCCCGGTGGCTGGACATGAAGCAGGGAGGGGGCACAGCCAGACACGGAGTGGGGGGAAAGGTGGATGGCACACAGCTAAATGTGAAGCAGTGGCAGCCACCCCGTGCCAGCTTCCCCCACTCACCGCGTATGGCCAGGTGGGGCATAGCAGCGCTCTGTCCCCACTCACCCACGCATACCCCCTAGAGCCTTCTAAACCCAGTTGACAACCCCTGCTCTAAAGCATCCACTACTAGTACTATCAGAAACACAAAAGTGGGGTGGTGGACTGCTGATCTGCCCCAGTATAACACTTCTTATGTTGTTATGTTCTACTCTAAACTCTAGGATCCTATGAAGCATACTGAGCTCACTAGGAGACATAGGTGCTCACTATTTTTATACCTGAGCTACTTATGCAGATATCCAAATATGAACCTTATTTGGACACCTCTTTTATGCTAGCACTTATGGCAAACATAATTGCCCTATTCTCCTTTCCACACTGGATGGTACTTGAAAGGTTCAACAGCTTCTCTGTGTCAGCAAACTCCAGCACTCCACCAATACTGTGCAACAACAGTAGGCACAGAAATGAAGGTTGTTGCCCTGTCGGTCTAAGGACATAGGCAGACAAGGTTCTTTAGGGGAATCTCATATCTTTTATTAGACCAACTTAAATACTTGGAAAAAATATTTAAACAAACTTTCAGGTTTAAAACCTTTTGTCAGGCTGAGGAAGTTTCTGCAGCCGGTGTGTGCTCTTCCTGGATGGGATGAAAAGTAAAGAAGCCAGGGGCTGGGCTGGTCTGCATACACAATAGGCAGTCAGTGAAGATGCAAACTGAGGAGTCAGTAGGCGACAGATAGGCTGGGTTGGGGCAGAAGGAGGATGAATGTAGCAGTTAAATAGTGGAGAGGTACCTGGGGAGTCAGTCAGATGTCAGGCAGGTTATAATGCGTCATAAATCCAGGGTCTGTATTTAGTCCACGATTTTTAATATCCAGGAGGTTGATGAAGTGGAGTTCATAGGCTCGTCTCTGGGAAGTGTTGTGTAAGTTTCTTTTGAGGATCAGGACTGAGAGATTGGAGACAGTGGTTTTCTTGTGAGAAATGTGTCCCCCCAGGTAATGTGCCCCACGCTGCCACCCTGCTCTGGGCCCTGCTGGTGCTGGCCGGCGTGACAAGTGGGGGGGTGTTGCAGCAGCTGCCACCGCACGCAGCGCCAACGTGCAAGCCTGGAGCCAGCGCGGGCAGGTTACAAACTGGTGCCGAGTGCGGGGAAAAGAGGCCCCTTGTCCGCCCCGTGGCCGGAGCCCCGCATTGCAGCTGCTCGCAACCCACGTGGGGCTGCCTGTGCCTGCTCAGCACTGCCCCGTGCAGGCTGTGCGCACCCGCAGCAGGGACCACAGGGCGGGCAAGGGGCCACTTTTCCCAGCGCT
>JAGPOW010001296.1:7866945-7883629 GCA_030014935.1 Caiman crocodilus | reverse complement strand
TTTGGTGAAAATAGGGTATCAGGCCTTGGTTCAGGACCAATCCCCCATTTATAACATAGTTTCTCCTGCTCAAGCCCTTCTGCCTCCAATGTAGAGAGTTGGTGGGGGGGAGGGCCTGCAGCTGTTACTTCAGGGAAAATAGGATTGACTGTGCAGTTCTGCATAGAAACTGATGACATGTTCTTGGATACTGGTGGGGTCCGTGAACACCTGGCCCAATTAAGTTCTCCGGTGGACCATGATCATCTGTTCAGCACACCTCTTCTCCAGGTCAAAGAATTGATTTGGGGCATCAGCCTCCAAGAGCTCTTGCAAGATGGCTTGAGTTCAGGTACCCTGACCACACCTTTTATTAGCTTCCCCAGGCATTTCTTCTGAAACTAGAGGCTCTTAAAGCTCCTGGTCACTGCCAGTATCTGTCAGAACTGCTTGAGCTCCACAATGTCTCTTAGCGCAGCCTTGCTACTTGTACCACTGGCAGAATACACCAATTTATACTTTCCCCATATCTGAACACTGCTTCCAAGAATGGAAATTGCATATCATGGCTGCCCAGGTCATCCACAAGCAAGTGAAGCAGTCCTGGAAGCAGGTGTCTTGTAGGAGACTGACATTCAGACACCAGTATGGCAAGCTTGCAAGAGACCAAATAGTGGCCTGAAAGCCCTGATGAAGTGATACAGATTCTGTGAAGCAGAGACAAGTGATGCTTGACAATGTACATGCAGTCAATACGAGCCACAGAGACCACTTCTGGGCTCACCTTCAGCAAGGTGTACTGTCACATACGGGTGTGTTTTTTCTTGGAAACAAGTGAAATCTAGACACTTCTCGGTCAGGGCCAAAAAAAAAAAAAAAAAAGTTGTTCCTTTCTGAGGATCTCTACATGCATTGGCATTGCATGAGCCAAAATTAAAGGTCAGCATAGTAAGCAATGTTTGGGACCAGGAGACAGGGGAGACAAAGTAGACAGAGGAAAAGAAAACAGGATTTTCCAATATAGGAAAGAAAGACAGGAAGGACTAAGAATCATTTAGGGTGGGTAAGAAAAAGTCCCTATCACAGTGGTGACCAGGATCCAGCCCATGGGGCACCTAAAAAATTTACTAAATAAATATTTATTCGCTCCTAGCTGTCTGTCAAAGCTGACAGGAGCCAGGGGCAGTAGGACCCAGAGGGAGCCCTCAGTAGGCTTGCAGGCTTGAGCAACTCAACCCCACCCCACTCCAGGCAGTTCCCTGCTTTCCTGCCCCAGCCCTGCTCCAGCATCTTGTAGCTCCCGGCTGCATCACTGTACCGTGGGGCATAGAACCGTGCTGGTACAAGGAGGAGGGGGGGATGCGCGTATGTGTGTTTGTACACAGGTTCAGAGGCAGAGGCTCTGCGTGTGCACATATGTTCATTTGCATGCAGGCTCAGAGGCAGCATGTGTGCGTGTGTGTATGCAGGCTCGGGGGCAGAGCATGCGTATGTTCAGAGAGTGAATCCCACATGCACACCCCACCATAGACATGCACCCACAACCTTCCTTGCACTGTCATACACAAACCCCAGCCACCCTCCTCCCAAACACATCCCCCAAAAGACTTTATACCCACCCATACCTCATATATCCACACCTCCCACATGCTTCCTTAGTCCACATACCTGCACACCCCCACAAACCTATACTCACCCACACACAATATACAAGAGTAAGACTTCATTCAAGCTATTGTGCAATCATCTCTGTGTACATTACACAAACACATGTAAATCGAGACAAAAATATTTTTTTAAATCAAACTAATGAATGTTGTAGATGTTTGCTTTCTAGGCTATAATTTGGTATTTTTCTGGTTCTGAGATGGCAAAACCCCTTACGGAAAGGAGAATTTGGGGGGGCAAGGAGAGGGACTTCTGGTGGCAAAGGTCAGGGGTGAAGCTTCCGGTGACAAGATGGTGACCAGGGGGTAAGGCTACCCAAGCGGCCCTCAACAGCTTGCCAAAAAAACTGAGTAAGCAGTCCTCTGCCTGAAATAATGGCCCATCCCTGCCCTAGCAAAATGAGGCTTGTTCCCTACAGACAAGATGCACTGCGTTGCTGGCTTTGACTTCCTGGGCTGGGAATTTTTCAATTCTTAGACCCAAGAATTGAATCTTTTCCTTAGCCTGAATGCACAAAAGCCTGGATGCATCCAAAAGGATCAGCTGCTTTGCTGCACTTAGAGCTAAGAACAAAGAAGAAACTAATAAAAAACATGACAATGAAGAAACCCTTGCATCTCGCCTGTTCCCCACACATGGGGCAGAGGAAGAATCAGAGCCATTGTCCCAGAAAATGTAATTGTACAGACACTGGCCTTCAAAATAGAGTTTCTTTCAATACTAGAGTTTCCTTCAATACCAGACTCCTTTACACTTCTCTGGGTTTTAAGTACAATAGTTACTGGTGTAAAAGGGTCCCCCTACTCTACCACCCCTCCCTCAAAAAAAGGAGCTCTGAAAAGTAACATGAATCTTTATACAGAAGCAGAGGAAGGTAAACTACCAGGTAACTGCCACTAGTTTAAAGAAGGACCTAAAGATGCAAGTGGGAATATTCAGGTCCAAGCAAGGAAAAACAAAGAGAACAGACCTGTGTAACTGCACCTGCCTTCAGAACTCGGGTGGGCCCAGCACACAGGCCCCAGACCACAGTGGCCCATCACCAGGGCCTTCCCTAGTGGGGGAGTGAATTGGGGCAACTGCCCCGGGCTCCATGGAGCTGGGCGGAGTGCCGTAGCGACTCTGAGTCACTGGCAGCAGCTTCATGTCCAGCTGCTGGCTTCTTCCTCCCCTCTCTGCTGCCAGTGGTGGCAGCAGCTTCTTCACATCCAGAACACACAAGAGTGGGACAGGAGCAGGGCCCCGCACAAGCCAATTTGCCCCAGGCCCCACACCCTGCTCGGGTTGGCTCTGCCCATCACCACCTTCCTTGTGCATGGCCCAGATAAGCTCTTGGTAGATGGTCATTCCTATCATTCTATCCCTCACTGTGCTGCAGCCCCCTCTTCTGCCTCTCTGCCTTCTCTACGAGTTGCTGTGAAGGCACTCTTTTATTTGGGGGGAGACGGGGGTGGGAGCAGCACGCAGGGATGGAGGAAAAAAGGGGTAGTGAGTCAGAAGAGCCAGATGCATCTTCTACACCAGAAAATGTAGTCCTGTATTTATAGATTCATAGATGCCAAGGTTAGAAGGGCCCTCAAAGGATCAGAGTCAGACCCCCTACCAATGGCAAGAAAAAGTGCTGGGGTCATGTGACCCCAGCCAGGTGCTCCCCTCTGGAAGACCCCCAAGGTAGGGGACAGCACCACCTCCCTTGGAAGCCCGTTCCAGATTCTGGTAACCCTTACCAGAAAGAAGTTCTTCCTGATGTCCAACCTAAACCTACTCTCCACCAGTTTGTGGCCGTTGTTCTGGTTGTTCCACAGGGTGCTCTGGTGAACAGAGCATCTCCTATTACCTGCTGCCCCCCACCCCAAGTGAATTTGTACACTGCCATGAGATCCCCCCTCAGCCTTCTCTTGCAGATGCTGAAAAGGCCCAGGTCCCTAAGCCTTCCCCCATAAGGCCTTCCCTGCAGACCTCTAGCTATACAAGTGGCCCTCCTCTGGACCCTCTCAAGGTTGTTCACATCCTTCTTGAATTGCGGTGCCCAGAATTTACCTGAATATAAGATGATCCTGATTTATAAGATGATTAGGGACCTACCGAAATCATAGCAGAAGTTTGCGGCAGAGTGGTACTTTTAATTTTGCTCTTCTCATCAGGAGTCTCCTGCACAGCCAAGTGGCTGAGAGGCAAAAAACGCATTAATTGCCTCTCAGCCACTCACCTGCATGGGAATGGAGGACACGGCAAAAAAGAATGAGATTAAAAGGAGATGCTGCACTTTTAGCTTCTGCTGAAATTTAGGTAGGTCCCTAAACATGCCCCCCCCCAATATTGAGATTTTAAATATGGAAAATTTAGAAATTTGTTATAAGAAACATAACTTACCATACAGGCAATTTACTACAGGTTCCCTTAGACTTAGTCCATCCAGAATTGATGCAGTTTCTCTCTTTTTAAGCTGCCCCAAGTTTTAGCACAGGTACTCTGTGGCAGGCCAGTAGGGGGCGCTCCTGCGTTGAGCCACCCACTTCACTGTGCCCGGCCACCTTCCGGGCTCCGAGTGCTTCTGGCCGACCCCCTTCCTGGAGCACACCCACTAGCCAGGGCTCAGGACCGATTCTGGCTCTGTGCACCCCGGGAAACACAGGCCTAGTAGCCCTCCAGGGTACTTGATTCACTTCAAGAAGTTGAGATGCTTCCCTCAGTCAGAAGCACCAGTAGTGGTCTCCCTTAGCCAGCCAAACCAAGGGGACCCCAAGGCATAATCTAGACCCACTCCCAGTAAGTCTCCCACACTAGGTAGAGGAGAACTTTGCTGGTTACAGAGGGTAGGGTTGCAATAAGGTACAGGATAGAGCAATATCAGAGAAATCCCATAGAGCAAACTCCCCCAGCTGTGTAGCATTTGATCATGCATCACAGCTACTGCAACCTAAAGGTCTAGTTAGATCTCAGGTAGCTTACTCACCAGTATCATCCAGAGGCAGGTGGAGATTCGCTCTGGAGGCAGGCAGTTCCTTGATCATGAGTTTTGAGTAAGAGAGCAAGTTTCAGATGGTCCAGCTCTTCTGTCTCTGAGTCTCCCTCATGGCTGCTGCCCCCACCTCCTGGGCAGTCCTTAACTTATATAGCCCTTGTGAGATCATTTACTTGGTCCAATTGAGGCCAGTATCTGTTGGCTGTCAGCCAACCAATTTGAAATGCATCACTAGTTGCCAGGCAGACTGGCAGACTCTAGCCCAGCAGGGAGAAAGCCCCGCACCCAGGTATGTGATACTAGTCACGTGGGCAGAGAGCAGGTTACCCCACTCCCTCAGGGATGTATCCAGCTCAAGTTACCTAGAGCCAGGGTAAAGGCACGTCTCCTCTGCTGGACCCATCCTAATCAAATTGTCACAGGGCAGAATTATGGGGGAGAAATAAAGGTGGCTTTCTGCCACATTCTCCATCAACACACTTTCAAACAATGCTTCTACACTGTGCAGGAGGGATAGGACTGGGAAGAAAGGTGGGGGTGCGGCGCTCTACGTCAAGCAGAAGTACACATCCTCAACAAGTAGCATGGGGTCAGAGGACGGGCACGCTGAAGTGCTCTGGGTCAGAATACAAGGAAGTCGAGGGGAAAGGGACTTAACACTGCAGGTCTACTACAGACCACACAACCAAGGGGAAGAGCTAGACTGGAAAATCTTAAGTCAGCTCATGGAGGTAGTTAGGTCAAAGGACATAGTCATCATGGGTGACCTGAACTTTCTAGACATCTGCAGGTCTGACTGCTCACATAGGTTCCTAGCCAAGATACAGGACCTCCATCTAACCCAGGAGGTGCACAGCCCCACCAGGGGAGACGCCTTGTTGGATCTGGTCCTGGCCACAGGTGCTGACCTGGTGAGGGGTCTGTGTGTGCTTGACCACCTGGGTGACAGTGATCATCGCCTGCTGGAATTCACCATCCAGCTCAAGGTGGCAAAGACCTGCAGCAAGGCAGCATCCCTGAACTTCAGGAGGGCGGATTTCAATGAGGTAGGGAGAATAGTTGGGGAGGCACTGAGATCCTGGAGGGGAGAGGAGTCGGGTGTCTAAGAAGAGTGGTCATTCCTTAAGAAGACGATCCTCCAAGCCCAAAAGGAGGTAATCCCAAAATGGATTAAAGGGGACAAGAGGGCACAAAAGCCCCCATGGCTCACCACTAGCATATGGGAATGTCTCCTAGCTAAAAAGGAGGCGTAGACCTAATGGAAGGGAGAGACCATCACCAGGGAGGACCTCGGTTGCTCGGGGCTGTAGGGGGGTGATCAGGAAGGCCAAGGCAGAGATGGAACTGGGACTAGCTATCCTGATCAACGACAACAAGAAATCCTTTTTTAAATACATATGGGGTAAAAAGAAGGTACTGGGTAACGTGGGGCCTCTGCAAGACATGCTAGGAAATCTGGTTGTCACACCAGACGACAAGGCTAACCTATTTAACAATTTCTTTGCCTCCATTTTTCTGAGCAGAGAAGGAGGAGTCACCCCCTCCACCCCCACTGGGACCCCAAAGGACCTGGGGGAGGTGCACCCAGGCCTAGGGTCAGTAAGGACCTAGTCAGGGAACTTCTGGAGGGACTGGATGTATTTAAATCAGCAGGTCCTGACAATCTCCACCTCAGAGTGCTGAGGGGATTAGCAGGTCATTGCGGGACCCCGGCACAGCTTTACAAGCACTCGTGGTGCTCTGGCATGGTCCCAGAGGACTGGAAAAGGGCCAACGTGGTTCCCATTTTCAAAAAGGGGAAGGAGGAGGACCCAGGGAAACTATAGGCCAGTCAGTCTTACCTCGACTCCAGGTAAGCTTTTTGAGAGAATTATCCTGGCGCACGTCTGCAAGGGGGCAACGGGAGATTATGCTTAGGGGCAACCAACATGGGTTCATCAGAGGCAGGTCCTGTCAGACCAACCTGGTGGCCTTCTATGACCAGGTCACAAAACCCTTAGACGCAGGGATAAGCAGTGGATGTAGTCTTTCTGGATTTTAGGAAGCCTTTGACACTGTCTCTCACCCCATTCTCATTAAAAAAACTAGGGGACTGTGGTGTCAACATCTACACAGTCAAGTGGGTCACTAACTGGCTGGGGGGCCACTCAGAGTGGTGGTGGACGGGTCATTTTCGACCTGGAGGGATGTGGGCAGTGGGGTTCCCCAGGGCTCAGTCCTCAGGCCTGCACTGTTCAACATGGTATCATAGTATCTAGGGTCAGAAGGGGCCTAGAGCAGGCCATCTAGTCTGACCCCCCGGCAGTGGCAGGAATGAGTGCCAGGGTCACAGGACCCCAGCCAAATACCTATCCAATCTACTCTTGAAGATGCTCAAGGTAGGGGCAAGAACCACTTCCCTAGGAAGCTGGTTCCACATCCTAGCCACCCTAACTGTGAAGTAGTGTTTCCTAAAGTCCAACCTAAACCTGCTCTCCAGTAACATCTTCATCAGCAACTTGGACAAGGGGGTAAAAAACATCCTGTTCAAATTCGCAAATGACAAAGATGTGGGGAGAAGTGGACACGCTAGAAGGGAGCAATAGGCTGCAATCAGACCTAGACAGGATACAGGGGTGGGCAGATGAGAACAGGATGGGTTTTAACACTGACAAGTGCAAAGTGCTGCACCTGGGGGGGACGAACCAGCAGCACACCTACAGGCTGGGGAACTCCCTTCTCATCAGTGCAGAGGCAAAAAGGGTCTTGGAGTCATTATTGATGCTAAAATGAACATGGGCCAACAGTGTGGGGACGTGGTCAGGATGCCAACCGTATCTTGTCATGCATCCACAGATGCATCTCAAGCAGGTCTAAGGAGGTGATCCTCCCCCTCTATGCGATACTGGTCAGGCTGCAATTGCAATACTACATCCAGTTCTGGGCGCCACACTTCAGGAGGGATGTGGGCAACTTGGAGAAGGTCCAGAGGAGGCCACCCTCATGATCAGGGGCAGCAGGGCAGGCCCTATGAGGAGAGGCTAAGGGACCTGAACCTGTTCAGCCTCCACAAGAGAAGGTTGAGGGGGAATCTAGTGGCTGTTTACAAACTGGTCAGAGGGAACCAGCAGGCATTGGGGCAGTCCCTGTTCCCCTGGGCGCTACCTGGAGCAACAAGAAACAAGTCACAAGCTGGCAGAGGGTAGATTCAGGCTAGATATCAGGAGGCGCTACTGCACTGTCAGAGCAGCTAAGATCTGGAACCAACTTCCAAGAGAAGTGGTGCTGGCTCCTACCCTGGGGTCTTTAAGCAGCAGCTAGATGAACACGTTGCCAGGATCATTTGACCCTAGTACGCTTTCCTGCCATAGCAGGGGGTTGGACTTGATGATCTGCTCAGGTCCCTTCTGACCCTACCAACTATGAAACCTAGTCTTGTGGCAGGTTCCCATCAGTGTGCTTGCCCCATATGGACGATACACTTTATAGTCACACTCAGTGTTGACTGCATTTAATCGGCTTCATAGTTGGTTTCTATTCATTTCCAGTTTTATTCTCCAAGTTCAGCCAAGGCACACACTCCAGAGGAGAGCAGAAAAAGCACTTCAAGGACATTTTTCAGACCATTTTGAAAAAAATGCAACAAGAACATCAACTCATGGGAGACTATCACCCAGGATGGATGCAAATGAAGAAGGGTCTGCTGCAAACATCTCAGTGCTTTGAAACTTTACTATGACAACAGGAGACAGAAAAAGGGGAGTGGCAGAAACAGTGTCTCACAGACCAAACAAACAAGATAATTATCCTCAACTGGGAGGGATTCCTGACAGTTTCCATTACAGAGCACCTGCTGCCTTGGGCAGCAGCATAATGAAGTAAGGGATGTGGTGGGTGAGGGGCAGATCAAGGCCCCTGTGGTGATGGAGGAGTGGGCCTGGGGCAGAGCTGCAGCTTGTCCAGGGGGGTGCGGGGTGCGGGGGTCCTGCCACTGCATGCACCCTGGGAGAGCATGGGGAGGGGAGAGCATGTGTGTCCCCAGATCTGCACAAGGTGGGCTGCAGCTATGGGCTGGAGCCAGGGCTGCACCATGCTCTTCCCAGCAGGGGCTGGGCTAGGCTACAGCTAGCCCAAAAAAACCTGGCACAGCCCCAGCCCTCAGTGGCAGCCAGCCCTGCCTGCACTCTGAGCATATTTGGGGGCACCCCTCTTAGGGTGCACACAGTGCAAGGAGCTCCCCCCCAACTCATGTCCCCTGGACAAGCCATGGCTCCTTCCCATGCCCTGCCTGGCTGGGCAGTGCCTGCCCCAGTCCCAGCCCCACCCCCTCCCTCACCCTGGGGGCCTTGATCTGCCCCCCCACACCTCTTCCTTCCCCTTCCAGCACAACAAACTTACCAGCTGCACACAGCTCTCCATGCCGCCCAGCTGTGCTCCTCACTGCCTATGTGTTGTGCTACAGCTGCAGGCATGCATGGGGCATTTATAGGCCAAATTATCAGCCACAACAGGCCAATTTCTGATACAGTCTATTTTCTTTATATTAGTGCCGATCTGATATCAGACTGAAGTATCGCTGCACTTCTAGAACTAGAAGGCTCCACACATGGGACGTGCACGCAAAATTACAATTTTCCAAAGAGAAAAGAGCAGACAGTGGAAGGAATCTGATTCTTCAAAATATATTTTGCACCCAAGGAAGAGAAGAAAAAACAAACAAGTATTACATAGGAAACACGTAAATCAAGCAACTGCATCCATAAGGTTACCAAATTATTTTCATCTCACATTCTTAATATCATTGTGTTACACTTGGGTCTCTCTTTATGCAAATTCACTTTGTGCGAATTCGCTTACATGCGACAATCTTATTTATAGCAGAAATTCGCTTTGTGCAAGAAAAATCCGATCTTATGTGAAGTCGGCTGGCAATAAGCTCCCTGCAGGCTGGCAGAGTTCCATCTTCCAGGGAGCTGGGAGGAAGCAGAAGGAAGGTGGTGTGACGGGGGTGTCACATACACGTACATGCACGTGGCCCCAAATACCCTTGAAGGCAGCTCCAGCAGCTAAGTGTGGGGGAAGGAGGATTGAGGCCCCTGTAGAGAAGAAGCTGGCCAGGGCTGGGGCTACTGTCCAATTAGGGGGTGCTTAGGGACCAGGGCCACAGCGTGCAGCTGCAAGGCCCCAGCGAGAAGCAGGACGGAGCCTCTGATGGCTCATTGGGGGAGGGCTGGCTCCCTGCTGCCACACACCACTTCCAAGGGAAAAGAGCAGATGCACAGACGCAGTGGGCCCTGGCCCGGCTCGGCTCGGCTCCTCTTCCTGCCCAGTCCTAACTCTGCACACCTCACTGCCCTGGGCATGCACCTGTGGTGCAGGGCTGTGCCCCTTGAAGAGCAGCAGGCACAGGAGGCATGATCCAGCACAGCTGGGAACAGCAGGGCTCCGCAGAGAGGCTAGGAGCTCCCTGCTGCACCGGGTCATACCCACTGGGCTGCGAAGGCTCGGGGGCAGGAAAGCAGGGAACGGTGGGGCCACATGGAGAAGGTGCTTGCACTGCACTGCCTTGGCAACATGCCTGCTGCACATCCCACTGCTTGCTTGCAGCGTGGAGCAGGAAAGTTCTCTGCATGGCCCCACTGTCCCCTGTGTAACCCAGGTGGTACTCCAAGAGGTACCCCTCACCAACTGAAGGGATCAGAGCAGGTGCACAAGTGCTGTGAGAGGTACAGGGATACTCCTCCCCCTACAGAGCAGAGCCAGATCACCACTGCGGACTTAACCATATACCTTTTAATGAGGACAATACTGGGAACATAACCACTATAAACCAGGGGGACATAAGAAACACTACAATGCCCCAAAGGGGCAGGATTCAACAAAGGTTAGACATTTCCAATCATAGACATATTCATCCAGTTGACAAAAGACAGGGTTAACCAAAATGTAAAACACAAACAGCAGAACAAACAATACTGGTTGGTATTACTGGAAAACCTGGAGGGGGAGAAAGACACAATGGCCCCTTTCTACTGCAAGAGGAATTTCTCCCTATTAGCTCCTCCACCCCAAGTCACTGGGACTTGAACTCAGAGCTCCCACACAGTAGGCAGAAACTCTGCCACGCAGCCACCGGTGTTGGTGCTCCTCCAGGCTGCTAGGAGTCTTGACCTTCCCGGAGCCCCGGCCTCACATCGAGCTGCCCGGCCTCTGACTGGAGGAGCTGGAAGCAGAGCTGGGAACCTCTCAGGTCGCTGCTCAGATCCTTGCTGGAGTTGGGGAGCCTCTCCTGCCGGCTGCAGCCTCTCACCCTGGCAATCCTGGAGCCCAGTGGGGAGCCTCTCCTGCCAGCCACACACCGCATTGCTGAGGACCCCAGTGCTGCCTGCAGGTCCCACTCCTTCAGGCTCTTCTGGGACAACTGTTCCCACCCCACTGGCGCAGCTCTTGCCAGCTCTTTCCTTGTGGTCCTCTGCTGGTCTCCCCTGAGTCAGCTGCACTGCCCCCTTATCCCCCTCCAAGTGACCCAAGGGGCCAATCAGGGGACATGGAGGGTGAGTCTCTGGGGCCTGTTGGTGAGGAAAGGGAATCCCAAGTCCTTCACTCATTTTTTGCCCTTTCAACACTGCTGGGCTAGCTAGGTCACTGCCAGCTAACCTGTCACACCTGCTTCCTTGCTCCAGGTGCCTCTGCAGCCTGGGAGACATGACCCCATGCAGCAGGGAGCTTGTAGCCTCTCTGCCCATCCCTGTTGTTCCCAGCCGTGCTGGGTCACGCCCTCCATGCTGGAGAGGCACCCGGGGAAAGGAAGCAGGGTGAAGTCGGGAGTAGTGAACAGCTGGTGTTCCCTGCCACCCTGCTTCCTTCTCCCAGGTGCCTCTCCAACCCGCCCCGCACTGCCCTGGCAACACAGCCCTGCGCATGCTGCAGCTTGCAGCACAAAGCTCACAGCCTTTCCGTGCAGCAGGTATTGTATTGTGTGTTACTATTTGAATTTGCCATGGTTTAGGGGAACAGTAGAGTGGGGCTGGTACATATGCCTATTAATTACATGTAAAAGTGGATTATCTTTAAGAAAATTCCTCCATGCAAGATTTTTTTGGAATGCAACCCTTGTATAAAAAGAGGCCCAAGTGTATTAAATAAAACAAGGACTCTAACAAAGTCATAGGTTTAGGACTGTAAGGGAAGTTTTCCATAAACTCAAGAAATGCTCCCTGATTAGAAGTCATCTGAGAAACACTGCTAATAATATTATATAGGGTACAATCCTGTACTGACTCCTGAGAAGTAAATTAGGTGATTTAATACAGAAATTTTTTTCCATCTTTAGCTCCCTGATTCCATAATATTAGGAAAAAGCATGTGGATAATGTATCCAAGTAAAAAGAGAAGAGCTATTTTACTAGTGTACATATTTTCTGTTGGGTATTCTGCATATCACACTCAGACACACCAGATCCTGTACCACAGGGGAACTGCACTGAAGAAAAATAGACCCCAACCCAAAGATCTTACAGCCAAATGCTACTAACACTTAGCATTTATATAACGTTTTACATATTCCAATTGGCCTACATACATTAACCAACAAGTAGTCATAATATCCACAAGAAGAAAAACTTAACAAGGAACATTATTCCTTTTATGGATGGGGAAACATGCATAAAGGCATGAAGTACTACAACCTCAGACAGAGTATTTATAAATTCCTTCAACAGGCTCTTCTAAAGGCATCAGCAAATATTATATGAATAAACCAAGTTTTAGACAGTTAAATATCAAGTTCTATCCCACTTAAGATGCAACATTTCTCTCTCTCACATAAAGGAAGAAAACAGATTGATGCCCCTAGAGAATGATGTCTTCTGTCCACAGGATAAGTATAGAACAAGAGGCTCAAGGATAAATGTCTGTGGCAGCTTCCCCACCACAAAATATGTTTCTGTTTAAAACCTAAGGTACTTTCTTTGTAAAAGGATGACTCTCCACTACTATTCATTCGATCCATAGTCTCTTTAATCTAACTTTTGCAAAATCTGAGAAAAGTAGGAAAAAATACAGAATCTCAAAAGCACAGCACACTAAGCTTTAAATCAGTACCTGGTAAACTGAGTCCTAAACAAGACACAAAATCTGACTAACAGAACATCTGCAACCAAGAGCATGCTTCATTGAAGCTTCGACTAGATCAATAAAGTAGTGTTGGGCACCACTGCCTTTTTCCCCTTTTGGGAAAGGCCCCAGTCTGGCCATGTAGGGGGGAGGGGGGAGGAAGAGGGCAAAGCCTGGCCCCAATATCGCAGTGATACCTTGATCCAGATGCATGGGGGGGGGGGAGGAGAGGGAGCATGGCCTAGCCCAGCCCAACTTGGCAGCATGGGAGGGTGGCTGTCATAGGCAGCAGCAGGAGAGGGCTAATGGGGCTTAGCCCACCCCCTCCACACCCAAACACAGGGCAGCAGTAGAGCCACAAGGCAGCCCAGCTGAAGGCTTCCAGCAGCTGCAGCAGGGATGGGGAGGGAGTGGGGCTGGGGTTAGGGGAGGGGCAGATGCTACACACCTGGTAGGGCACAGGACTGAGTCACAAGTGGCTCAGCCAAGGGGCATGGCTCCTGCTGCAACACACACCCCAGGAGACACGGGGGAGCGTATGCCCCCAGATCTGCACAGGGCAGGGCAGGCTGCTGCTGTAGGCTCCAGCCAGGGCTATGCCAGGTTCTTCTGACTCGGGGCAAGGAGGGCACTGTGGTCCTGGGGGCTCCATCCCTCTGGCCCAGCAGCACAGCCAAAGCTGGCTCTGCTCCGGCCCCCGGCTTCAGGGCCCCCTGGACAGTGCTGGGCTGGGGCCCAGTACAGGACTAGGGGGGCAGTGAATTCATTGGCGTAGGGGGTGCCAGTGCTGGCCAATGACCAGAGCTCGGTTCCGCTCCCTCCCCATCCCTGCCCAATCCCAGCCCCAGCCACACTCCCTCCCCCCGACCCCTTCCCCTGCAGACTTTCCAGTCAGCAGGGAAAGGGCATATGTGCATGCACTCAGCCCCCCTCAAAAAAATTTCTCCCTCCACCTATGGTGGCAGTATTACTTACTATTGCTCCACCATAAGGGCAGGAAATTATTTTGGCTGGAGGGCTGCTTAACAAGTTTTGCTGAGGCTTTGAGGACCACACAGATAGCACCACCCTTTGACAGGTGTCTTGCCCCCTGGTCTCCATCTTGTGACCAGAAGTCCCTTCCCCTTAACCTTTCTACTGGAAGTCTCACCCTTTGCCCAGAAAGTACTCCTTCTGGGGGTGAGGTTTGCTTGTATATTGCATGTGGAGGGGTGTGTGGAATGGGTATGGGGCAGGTACAGTGTGTGGGGTGTGTGCAGGACTGCTGAATGTGTGTGGGTAGGGTGGGGGACGGGGTGTATGGGACCTGAATATGTTCATATGAGGAGGGAGTGGGGTGTGTGAAGGGTTGTGGGTATAGGTGTGTGTGTGGGGTGGGGGGGGGAAGGGGTCGCATATGCATCAAACCGTAAGATACCTGTTTTCAGAGCACCATTTTGGCTGAAATTCTGTGCAAGTCTCTGCTTTTAGCTGAAAGATGAGGTGTCAGCAAATAGCAGAAGGCCTACAAGGAAGAGCCATTAATACTTGATGATTATCCATGATGATGCTGAAATGAGAAGCTCTCAGGTTCTTCAGGAATTCACTCTACTCTTCAGACCAGAAAGGAGTGATAGCGCATGCAAAATAAGTAACACCGGTATGCAGTTCCCTGCCTGCTTCCCTCAAAAGCCTTAAGGACTGGTCAGAGCCCTTAAGGGACACTGTCTCTCTCCTTTACAACTTTGATTCTGCTTCTGGTTTCTGCTCTCAAAAAACCAAGCCTTCTAGCCCCTCTTGGGCAGCTGACTTCTTGGTGAAGCTAGCAACCCTTCAAGTGGTGTGTTGCTTGTTTACCGTCCACCTGAGTTTGGACTTAAAGCTGTTTTTCCAGGGTAACCTGCTTCTGCATCCCAAGCATGTTTTTGTTTAAATGGATAATCATCAAGTATTAAAAGGCCTCCATTGTAGACTTTCTGCTATTGGCTGACACCTCATCTTTCAGCTTAAAGCAGAGATTACAGTCTTTCAGTCACCCACCGCCAGGGGACAATTAATCTCTGCCATTCTGTCAGCTTGCCCCTGGCTGCAGGAAGAAGGCAGGCACAGTGAAAGAAAAGGATCAGGTCCCTCACCTCTTCTGCCTTCAGCAGGCTCCTGCATCTGGTAGGATACCTGGGGCTACCCAGGAATGGACTACCCAGGTAGCCCCAGGCCACCTAGGAATGTCTGAGGCAGCACAGGGAGGCAGCAGAGTGGGCTGGCAGCTGGAGAAGGCAACAGGGATTTTTTTTTCCTGCAGAACCACCCCATCTCTCCTGTGGCCAGGGGGTGAGCTGAATAATGGCTGCAACGTTCCAAGTTGCAACATTGCAAACCTTACTTTGAAGCCATAGAAACGCGTTTAAAACGCCCAAAACTTGTGTACGTGTAATGTGTGACACCATTAAGCCATACAAAGGAAAATGTGTTGTGTGTACATTGTGACATGTATCACATGTACAAGTGCCCCTAGAGGCCAAGAGAGAACATGTTGAGCCTCTCCAGACCACAAAGGACTTTAACACCACATGGGCCCAGTGTGGTGGTTGAAAAAGCAGTCTGGTGAGAATCCAGCAGGAAGAGTTTCACAATGGCAGAGAATCAGAATGCACTCTGCAGACCCATAAATACGTTTTATCATGAGTTAAACAGCCAGGGATTAAAAGACTTTATGATACCAATTAAAACATTTGTGAGGGACATGTTTTAGAAATATACAAAGAACAGCTAGGTTCTTTCAGTCAGTTGGCAAATTAAACCAAATTCAAGTCTGTAGCAGAGCACTATCAATATTTTATACAATAGAAAACCTTATTGACATAGCAGACTTGGAATCTAGGACAACTGATGTTATCACACAAATTAAAATACTTCAAGGCTACTTAGCCTAAATTTACAGCAGCAGCAAATAAGAATTACCCAAATGATGTGCAGATAGTATACGTAAGGCAATATCATGAGGGACAATGATACCTTTTTGTCCTTAAGTGGCTAGCCAATACTTGGGGTCATATATCATGACTATAAGAACAAACTAGTGGATTCAGGTAGCTTTGACAGAAAGATAAACTGGAGTATTTGTCTCTGAAGGATAGGAAACAAAAAGGAGGCAGTTTCTTTGCTCATAGTTCCAAGTTTCCTTTTACAGGAAGTAGTCACCCAAAAAGTTCTCCTTCTCCTTTAGGATCCATCTCAAAACAGAGCTAAGTGTACAAATCTACAAATAATAGGAACTTGAATACGTACATAAGCATGCAATGGGACACTAAAAAAAAAAAAAAAATCACCTCAAATACTGTTACTCCTATCCATAATTCCTTGGGGGTTTTCTCCCTTTGCCAAATTTCCTGCCTGCCACCTGCAATGGATTTCTTTTCATGAATCTATATGGAATGCCTATCCTTTCCCTGAGGAAATGTAATCAATGTACTTTGCCCATTTGCCTCTAGTGCCTGTCAACTCTTCCACTCATTGTTTCTACAAATATGTTCTCAGTTTTGGGAGGAACCATACTTAGACCCCCTGTCAAGCCAGGCCTTTCTTGGTCTGCTATCTGGTACCACGTAAAGCAGTACAGCCTGTTCAAGGTCAGGTTGTTGGCAACTACATCAGCACCCCCACCTAGGTGAAGAGGGTGTGTGAACACCCAGCAGGACTAAAAACAAGACCTGTCAAAGGGCAGATGAACTCGCTGTGAGCCAACTGCATCTATACCTGGAGAAAAGATGGGGGCCACCAAGTCACTTTGCCCGAAGACTTGCCAGTGATGCACAGCATATAAAGGCGCCCCACCAGTCGCAGTGGGCTTGGGACTGACTGACTTGACTTGACACTTAGACCACGTCCCCTGTTATCTTTTCAAATGGTCCTTGTGGACTCTGGGCTTTGTCCTGTGACCTGGCTGTATCCTATACAACACTTTAGATATTTGGATCAGTAATGTATTAGGGATGTGAA
>JAGPOW010001296.1:7855922-7866548 GCA_030014935.1 Caiman crocodilus | reverse complement strand
AACAATTCACTGCTTAACCAATAAGTCCAGTGATAACTGGTTAGCTTACTGGCTATTGGTCAGCATGGGGTAGGGTGCAGTCTGGCAGGTAAGCCATGCCGTGCACCACAGGAACTGGAAGGCAGCAAGGCAGGCAGGCGAAGAAGAGAAGAGAGGAGGACGGAAGGAGGGGAGGGGGGCTAGTACCCATAGCCTATGAGGTTGAACAGGAAAACAGCAGGCAGCATAATAACTCGTCAATTAAGCCAGGGGTTCCCAACCTCTGACAGACTGAGTACCGTGAATTTAAAATGATACAGCCATTACCTATGGTCTATGCATGAAAACAACATTAAAACCTTCAATTATCAGAAAACATTGTTTTATCAGTTATGGTAGGCATATAAAACAATTGTAAACTAGAAAAAGTGTTAACTATGGGTAGGCAACATTTTTAGCCAGAGAACTGAAAAACCCAGTGTGTACCCTATAAGGTGCCAGAGTGCCAGCAACCCAAAAAAACCAAAACTGGGGTGAAGGGTACATGGCAGGACATGCTGAATATTCATATAGTTAATAATCATAAATGTTGCTTTTTTTTTTTTAAACAGTAAATACCAGGTTTTCTCACAATTCTAAATCTGGTGACACACACAACTTCACGTACTACATTTGTTCTTGCGTGTTCTTTTTTGTTAAGCGTGTTATGATCGGGGTGAGAAAGAGGGAGGCACAGGGAGAAACAGGCGGGGGTCTGGGGGAGGGAGGCACTGTGGGCAGGCCGGCCTGGCCCGGCCAGGCCCGGCCCTCGGGAAGGCAACAGCCAGAGGACAGCAAGAGCTGGGCCAGACACGGGGACGCCCCATGCCTCCAGAGACTCTGGCCACAGCGGGAGGCGGGGCCCAGGCCGTAACCCGTAACCACACAATTACTCCTCACCTATGCCAGTGTCAGCAGAGGTGCAAGTAAAAATCTCTTTTTAACCAATATGCTCTCTCGGCCTCTCCATCCACTCGCCTGCCCGATGGTCCAGTTTCACTTACTGGCCCGCCCTTCTGGACCGGTTTGACGGGCTCCCAGAACACGGGGACTCCCGCTCTGACTGTGCACAGCAGGTGTAGCACAAGCAGGGCATCCCTGCAGGCAGCGGCAGGGAGTCCCAGGGCTCTGGGAATAGTAGCTGCAGGTGGTGCTCAGAGCCGAGCTTGCCACGAGCCCACAGCACAGCCGCCCTGCGCAGCACCTACTTCGGCCCCAGCCCCTTCAGGGGAGCTGCGGATGAGCAAGGCCAGGGCAGCTATTCCCAGGAGCTCCCATGGCCAGGCCCTTGCAACAGGAGTATTTTTGCCTCACTCGCACTATGCCTGGTGCTCAAGGAGCCCAAGCCCAGATCCAAACGCGCCCCCCCACCCCCCACCCCTGGAAGCCTGCCTCAGCCAGGCAGTATTTCCTTGCAGAGCTGTGCAAACCCAGCCAAACCCCACCTCAGGTGCCACTGGACACCCCCAACCGCCATGGCCCTTCCTGGGGCAATCTGGGCCTTTCCAGGGGTGGGGGGAGGGCTCCACCATTATGTGCACCCCAGGGTAGGCATGGGGGCCACCTGGCCCCTGGATTTATGTGCAAGGCGGAGGCAGCTGCCGCTGCATGCTGGGCTCTGTGCCTCAGGAGCTGCATGCAATGCCATGCACCTCCTGTCACTGGTCAGCCAGTGCATGGAAGGCCCATGGCGTCATATGCAGCCACGAGGCAATGACAGCCTGCCCCACACACAAGCCCGGGGCTTGCCACCTCCTCCCTACCTGTCAAAAGGCCTCTGAAGCCAACTCCCATCAGCAATTGCATCTGAGCTGCTGTGTTATCAGTTAACCATTTAACCAATGTAATTAGAGGAGATTAAATGGATAATTTTTTACAATCCCCTCCACTATCCAATCCAGGGACTTTTCACATGCTCCCTAACATCCACAAACAAGGGAATGCAGGCAGTTCCAACAACACAACCCTGAGGAAATACCCGGTTTCACCGAATCCATCCCAAAACTCGGTCTGTCGGTGACTAGAAGTTTTGTCCAAGACACAACAGACTTTCTACAAAAACTTAAAAACGTAAGGCCAGCTTCCCAACAATACCCTCCTAGCCACCATGGATGTTACCCACTTATATACCAACACCCCGCACCAGGACAGCATCCAAGTCCACCATACAGATCTATAGGAGCAAGATTACAAACTCAGAGTAAAGACCCAAAGAGATTATTGACCTTATACACCTCATCCTCACACACAAAATGGTCTCACAATGACCTTTTTATGACCTACCTAGAATTCCTCAAGAACTGCTCCAAACCCATGCTATACCCGATACAGGCAACCCCTGATTAATGCAGTTTCACCTATCATGGTTTTGTTAGTAGCGCTCATTTAAACTAAGTACCCAGTTTCACTTAGCACTCAGCATGTTTCGTTATAACACCCAAGACAGGGGTGGGGATAAGCAGTGGTGATGGTAGTGGCAGCAGGAGCGTTGAGTGAAGCGGCGAGTGACAGCCGGCAGGGGCCCAGGGCAGGGCAGCAGGAGCCCGGGGTCCACCCCAGCACGTGGTGCTGGTGCAGACAGGGAGGAACGTTAGCAGTAAGAAGGGGCAGGTGCAGGGCTGGGCAGCGTAAGCATGGAGCCCAGGCCAGCGTCAGGACTGGAAGGCCCAGAACAGGGTGGCAGGAGCAAGGTGTCTGTGCCAGCACATGGTGCTGGAGCAGCCAGTAGGTAGGTGGGGAGGAGCAGCAGTGAGAAGGGGCAGGGAGCGTGAGCCTGGGGCCAGGGCCGGGGCTGCCGCCAGCAGGGTGGCAGGAACAGGGGGCCCCAGGGCCAGAGCCCCCCAGATCCATGCAGGGTAAGCAGGCAGGCTACAGCTGTGGGCTGGAGACAGGCTGTTCTCACTGGGGGCTGGGCTACAGCCACCCCAGATTTTGCTGTAGCTCCCTCCCAACGCCACCCACCCGGCACTGCCCCACCTCTTCCCAGCTCAACCCCTGCCTCTCCCCACGTACCAGAAAGAGCCAGGGCTACCTCAGGTGGGTGCACAGTGGTAGCAGCGCTGAGAGAGAGGTACACCAAATTTGGGGTGGCTGCATCCTCTTCCATAGCCCCCACCCCAAGCCCATCCCCAGCGAGAACAGCCTAACACAGCCCGCAGCTGCAGCCTGTCCATTCAGCCCATGCAGATGCAGAGGCACAGACCCCTCCCCCTGCCCTGCCAGGGTGCACACAGCACCAGGAGCCACCCCAACCCCCTCAACGAGCCGTGACTCCGTCCCACCCTAGTTGGGCAGCGCCTGCCCCTGCCCCCGCCCCCTTCCTCCCAACAGAGGGAGGGTTGATCTGCCCCCCTCCCCTTCCACCACAACAGACTTACCAGTTCTCCATGCTACATCAGAAATCAGATCAGTATCGGCCAATATGCCTCCTTAAAAAACAGATATCAGTAATCAGCCCCAAAAATCTCTATCAGTGCACCCCTAGTATATATACACAGTTAGGAGACCTATACCTTGTACAGACCTAGGGGAGTATAAATAATGTATGGTGTTTCTACCTGTCAAGGACAAGGTCGACAAAGCTGGACTGAGCTTTCACCACCGAACACATCCCTGAGATGCATCTCTGTCACCTTTACAATCCGGAAAACAGCTTGTTAGCACTGGCCTTCCAGAACACACCAACTTCCACAGCCTACATATCAAAAGTGACAGCAACCAGATACCACCAGTGCAATCACTCCATATGGCTCAGAACAACATACGATACTACTGAGTCTCTATTCTACTTAACAAAGATAGTCTGACCAGCAGGCCCAGTATGCAAGGAGAACCAGACAACATCAACACCTCCAGCAAGTGTTATACTGTAAGCATATGCAACATAAAATGTAATGTTCTTGCTTTTACCTCTGCCAGAGTACAATTATTCTTTTCCCTTTAATGAGAGTCTCATTGATGACTCTGACACAGAGCAATTTGCTAATGCTGACGCAATATGCTGATGCAATTTGATGATGACAAAAAGTTGGGAGACAGCACAAACATGGAAGAAGATCAGATCATCATACAGGAAGAACAGGAATATTTTGCATACTAAGTAATAGAAATGGGAGGAAATTTAATCTGGAAATAACATAGAAGAATGACTAATGCACCAAGGAATATCGCAGAACATCTCAGCCAATGTGACATGGTTATCAAAAAAGAAAAATGTGACTCTAGGATGAATCAAATGAAGGGTTTCTAGTAGAGACAAGAGTATTAATACCCTTGTACAAGGTACCATTAAGACCTCATCTGCAATAGTTGGCACAATTCTGCTCATCTACGTCCAAGATGAACTCAAACTACAACAGGTACAGAGAAGGGCAGGGGCTCAAAAATTTTTGTAACTAGAAGAGTCAAGTTCTCATCTTGTTTAGCTGAACAAAAGAAAAGCTGCACATGGTATTGATTTCTGACTGTAGATGCAAGATTTAGCAATGACCATGGCTGGGGAAAAGCTAAATAAGTGAAAGGTCAACACAGGCAAAGACAAATGGGTATAAACTGTTCATAAATAAATTTATGTTAGAAATTAGAAGGTTTTTAACCAATGGAGGAGCAATGTTCCAGAACAGCCTCCTAAAAAGAGTAGTGGAAGCAAAGCACACGTATTGCAAGGTAGAGCTTGGTAGTTTTAGGAAAAGGATTATATACAAAGCAATTGCCTGCAATATTAGGCGTCTGGACCCAGTCCCTTATCTCACTAAGGTGTTACTTTTTACCTTCTGAGTTACCCTGAGGTGCAGACTGCTTTGCCAGCCAGGACAGCCCCGCCAGCACAACACTGCTTGGATCTGAATCAAAAACCCAAGATATCCTGACTCTGGTAAAAATGTGCTCAATCTAAGAATTGTTTATAAAACCATATTTTGCATATATAAAATTTTCTTAAGAGCTATGCTGCAAGAGAGAGACAGAAGGTTCATATTTGCTATTATTTTGCCTCACATTGTGCGAGTCTGATTTTTGCTTTAAAACAAAAAATGAAATGTAAAACCACTGCCACACAAAAACTGCTACCTAAAACTAAACTTCCCACTCCCTGCCCCAACAAGGATATGCAAAATCCTGCAGGACGGCCAACCTGTGTGCATACCACACGTGGCATGGGCAGCCTATGAGCGTGGCATGCAGCAGATTACAAGGGAGCAAGGAATACAGGGAGCAAAAAAGAGCAGCACCAGAGTCAGGACTTGGGGAGAAAAAAACTCTGACTGCAACTCAAGGACAAATGTAAAAATGAAGAACCTGCTAATGAGACTGAGATAAGTGCAGGTATGTAAACTCAGCAAACAAAACAAATAGAGATGAACATGAGATGAAGGGCAAGCAAGTATAAATACAGGGGTTGGGAGACCTGTGCCTTGTAGAGGTCTAGGGAAACAGCAGCAACCTAGGGTGTTTCTATCTGTCAAAGATAAGCTTTACAAAGTTGGCCTGACTTAAATCAGAGCAACTGGCGTACTGTCTGATGACAATAAACCCTTTGGAGCTTTTTCACCATTAAACATGTATTCAAGTTGTGTTTTCTGGGTCACCTTTGCAGTCTGGAAGACAGCTGGTTAGCACTGGCCTTCCAGAACACAGCCTATATATATAGCAAAGCTAACAGCAACCAGAAGCCAGCCAAGAAAATACTCCACAAGCCTCAGAACGGCACTGGCCACTGTATTTGGGTAGTTCAGACTAGTGGCTAGATAGACAGAGGGGACCTTAGTGGTAGTCTCACTACAAACAAGGAGTCAAGAGCTAAGTTGCCAAGTGAAGAAACAGGAGAAAGTTGCATCTGAGAGGCTGGGCCAAGATTACTGAGCTGAGATAAGTAGCCAAGGGTTTAAGCCAGAGACTAAAGACCAGGACAAGCTGAAGTTAGCCAGTCACAAAGCTGAGAGACAAGCCAAGCCAGGCCTCAAGGACAAGGAGCCAGGGCAGAGAAGAGCCAGAACAAGGAAGAGGAGGACGGGACTATGGCGGAGCACCAGGGGGGTGCTCACCACTTCAGGACGATCACAGACCAAGGGAGCCCGTTTCTCCAAGCAGCGGTGACAAGCCTTCCCTGGTAAGCGTTCGGGGGGACAACACCGCGAGCACTCTGCCACCCTAAGACCTGGACCAGGCAGCAGCCGGGTCCTGACACGAGGCCATCTGAAGCCCGAGGCCAGCGGGGCTGGGGGCAGCAGTGTGCTGCCAGACACGGTGGAAGGGACGTCTCCTGGAGGAGCTGCCGCTCTGAGAACAACGAGGAGGTGAAGGCAGGCACTATGGGGAAGGCTTAGAGGCTCCTGCTCCTGGGCATGACCTAAAACTGCATCCTGCCAGGACAGGGAGGCCTGGTGGTCCTGCCTGTGGCAGGCAGAGCCACTTAAATACCAGGTTCGAGGCAGCGGGTTGGGGCGCCTAAACCCCTGCCCCCACCACCCAGTGGGTTACATGATAACCCTGGAGAAAGAGTAGCGGGGCCAGGGATGTCCCCCCAGCCCACTGGGGATGCAAGACCCTGAAGGGGAGTAGTGAAGGCCAGGTAAGCGCTGAGAAGTGCCTGAGCCTGAGAGGGTAGAAGACCCCACGAGGAGTGGTTAGGGCCCTGAGGAGAGGGCCAAGTCCCAGGCCAGGCACACTGACAAGTGGCACCCGAGGCTCTGGGGGTGTTCAATCCCAGACCCCAGAGTACAGGCAGAGTAGAGAGTGGCAGGGGTGAAGCCTGGTGAGGGGCATGAATTGGGGCCCTGAAGTCAGGGGCTTGAGTGGGGGCCCTGCTGGCATGGGGGGCCCCGAGCTAGGCCCAGGTAAGCCTTTGGAGGAGGAGCGGTGAGGAAAACCAGGAGTGAGCTATCAGCCCCTTGCTGGAGAACAGTTGGGAGAGTTACCCAACTACGAAACCCAGCGCTCACTCCGACGAGGGCAGTGAGAAATGCCCAAAAGGCTGAGCGCTTGTTGGCCGGGGAGCGACGAGCAGTAAGCCTGAGGAACCTCTGGGTGAGGACAGGGTGGATGTGGCCCCTGGGAGAAGAGGGGCGATGTAGGAGAGGCTCAGGAAGAGCACGATGAAAGAGACCGGGGAGAACCCCTGGAGAGCAAGAGGCCTCCGAGAGAGGGAGACGGCACGAGCGTGGCCCGACCACGGCCAAGTGAAAAAGACCGAATGCTGTGACGAGCTGGGACTGGCCTCAGGCTGGAGCTCAGCACAAGGCATGGGACACAGTAAGGGATAGTAGGAGCATGTACTTTTTGGCCCTTAGACATCAGGGTCCTCAAAGGGCAGCCTCTCACCTAATTACCAACCAATGATTTAACAGCAAGTCATGGCAAACGAGAGGCAGGCAGCACACCCAGAGGCAGTGGGAGACGGGCGCTTGGGCTGGTTGGGGACCTCCCACATCACACCAGGATACGACCGACAGACCGACCCTCGGTGAAGCGCGGCGCGAAGCCAAGCGCTAGACTGGTCCCTTAAAACGAGGAGCTGGACCACTCAAGTTGCTAATAAAGGCCGTCTCTAAACACAGCTAAGATACATTAAGGAATAACAGGATGCTTGAGGTGGGCCAATTTTTAAGCCTGCCTGCCCAACCATCAGTGGGAGGGAGGGAGGGGGCAAGGTGGCACACACATCTAAAATATAGCATTTGCAGGCCTAGGGTGATTATGGGGGCTTTAGGCTATAACTTAGGAAGCTGAGGGGAGGAAGGTAAACTTCGTAAGAAACCCATCTGCTTTATCTGAAATATAGCATCAGCCATACTCTGAGAAAACAAGTTGTCTTTACTTTTTTCTGAACAATCACCATACTAAACTAGCACATAAGATCATGATTTTCCCAGTTACAGATAATTAGCCAGGCTGTTTTTCCCCTCCCCCCACACCCGCCCCCTTTTTTAAGTAGCAGAGAGGGGGAGAAAGGGAACGGAACTAAATGAGAAAATATATCTTGTATAAAACACCTTCAAAATGTATGTCCTCAGTGAGCTTATTTCTAATACATTATAGAGGCCCAATATTTTGTCTAGAGCCATCTTTTACCTGCCTGTCTTGGACAGGATACTAAAAGATGATGTGGGTATTAGAAACAGGTCACCTCTGCAAATATCATTCCTCCAATAAAGACACGGTAGGGACCTAAGAACTACAGGAAAACATGCTGGCCACCCCATGCTTTATTTGGAGAAATATGAAGCTTTGGGCAGCATGAAAATTTAAAATAATTTATTCTCTAGTGGCATCTCTGAATCAGTGTTGCTGTATTGAGACAGACATTGAAAAATAAAAGCTTACCACATTTGCAGTTTAATACCTCACTTAAAGTCAAAAGACAAGCATAGCGGTTTACAGAACATCTGCAAAGTGACTGCTTGCAACAACAAAAAACTAGTACTCACACAAATTGGCTGCTACTTTATAAACAGCCTATGCTCTAAAGCTAGAACAACTGTGAACAAAACTGATTGGGGAAAAAAATTTAAACTGAAAAATGTTGACAATAGTTGTGCCACATATATAATTCTGAAATCATGAAGGCTGCTTTAGTTAAAACACACATTATTATAGAGAAGATAAGTGAAACCAGCTATGAAAAGTACATCATCACCACCATCACTATCCTAAGTGAGGAAACAGAAAGTTAACAGAAATTACCATAAATCAGAAGCTATGAAATACAGACAGTTAATTACGAAAGCTAAAATATTATTAAAAACCTGGGAACACAGCAGTTCCCAATCTGTGGTATAGGTACTACCATTGGTCCGCAGACAACCTGTCAGTGGTACGCATTAACAGATTTATTATAATCACTTCATATGACAAACATTTGCTGGTGGTACTTAAGGTTGTATCGTTTTAAATTGGTTGTGTGCAATGTGTCAGAGTTTGGGAACCACTGTTATTGCAGATATGGTTAAAAACAAATGGAAATACTTAAAATATACTGGGGCAAGAGAAATATCAGCAACCAGATGTAAGACTGGCATGGCAAAGATGTCACTAATGCACATAGTGTATTACTAGGGCAGGCCTTAAGAATGGCACTGCCTCTTGGAAGTCATGCTGTGACATTGTATCCTCCAATTCTGAGGTTCAAAAAGGTGCTTAAAAATGAAGATTCAGAAACAAACTACAAGAATGATCCAAAGTTGTAAAGCCCGTCTTACAGTGAGATTCTCAGACAGGGTATTGCAGAAGTGTATAAATAATAATGGCAAGGCAAAATAAGCACAATTAAGTCATTCTCTCCTACAACTTAAGTACAAAGGACAACAAAATTAAACTGTAAGGCCACAAAAGTAACACGCACAAAGATGCAACTATTTTTAAGTCAATGTTAAAAAAAAAAAAAAGTTTGCACACAAGCCCTCAAAAGTTAATCATTGTCAGAATACAGGTTTGCCCATGTAATCTTAAATTTGGTCCCACTCTGCATATATCCTATAATGTAGTTTCTATTCACATGATTGCATATTTTTTCCATGGGACAAGCATAGCGCAAATGAAAAGATAACTATTCACAGTAATTGTTTTGATCTACCTTCATTAAAATTTACTTATTGTCTTACTGCATACCATCTATAGTTTGTAACAAATACACAATCAATCATATTTTAATCACAGTTTTTACTACATGCTACTTAAGTTACTAAATTTGGTTAATGCTTCTGAGCTATTCATCTGAACCTCTGGTCTGTGACTAGGAATTACAGTGTATTCCTATTCGACAGACAGGGAAGTAAAGTCTTGCCTAAAGCCAGACAACGACACACCAGCAGAATGAGGACTGTAAGTATGAACCAATCAAATCCTGATGCAAATGCTAATTTCTTCAGAACTCCAAATATATTAAGCCTTACTTCCAAACATACTAAGCATCTACAACTCCCACTGGCTTCAGGTACAACTGTTTGTGCTCAGTCTTTCTTCAAGTGTCAGATAGCTCAAAACAGGCACCCAGAAAATGAGGAATCCAAACAAAAAAAGTTTGGTTTGGGTGATGTTGAGAAAAATCACTTAAGATAACTATGGCAGAGCCAGGGACAGAACTAAGTTCTTTGTTTTACATCCACTTACTTTCTCTATAAAACTATGCTTTGTCTGCTTTCTGTCCCTTACTTACTTAAATCAACCTCTTTCAACAAGAGCTTGGCATCTATACTAAGGGTTTCAAAGATATGGCTGTGGGCCAGCCCCAGCCTGCAGAGCCCCATCACCTGGCCTCCAGTGCTGCCCCTGGGTCTGGAGATGACCCCTGTGCCACACAGCACCTGCCCCAGATGGTCTGGGAACCATGCTACAAGCAGCACCTGTCCTGACTGCTCGGGGAGCAAGTGCTGTATGTACTGGATCATCAGAGGGAAGGGTGGGGAGTAGGAGAGCAAGAGCGAGGGTGCCCTACAGAACCAGCCATTCATCCAACCCACAGGTCCAAATTAGCTTGAAATCCCTGCGCTATACTACATCATTTTGTTCCTGTACCCCCAATCCTATGTACTCAATAAAGCAGGGGTCTACCAGAAAAACAAAATCAAATTTAAGAGTTTATCACAATGCATACAAACTATGTTGTTTAAGCAA
>JAGPOW010001296.1:7789374-7809191 GCA_030014935.1 Caiman crocodilus | reverse complement strand
CCCTCCCGAGAGTGCTGGTGCTCCCCGCAACAACAAGTGCTCCGGCTTGTTCCGCCCCCAAAATTGGCTCTGCCGATGCCACATCTGCAGCAGAACTGCTGGCAGCAGAAGTGCCAGCAATTCTGCCACCGCCGTGCCACCAGCATGCTTAGCAACTGGAGGATCCCCTGCTCCTCAGTTGTGCCCTGCTGGTGCCCGCCCCCCGCCTCCCGCCCCAGACTCAGAAGGCACCAGTCGCCCATGTGCAGTAGACTACCACTTATATTGTAGAAAGGTATCAGGCTGGATGAGGGTGTTCTGTCCATGAGTAATATCATCTCTCCCCAGAGGATGGGCTGAATCCCAATATTACTGAGCCTAATTCATACGGCATAAAGAAGTAGTACGTCACTGCACACAGGATGCCTGACTCATGATCATGGGTCTGAGTAAACTGAAAAATAAATCCTATACAGCTTTGGAGCATTGGATGCAAATTATAATGCTAGCTAGAAAGGTAACTAAAAGAAGTCCATCACTCACAACTTGAATATTGCCGGTGCAGTGTCTAGCAGTTTTCCATCTTGTCACTCTGGATGTCAGGTCTTTGAAATCTCTCACAGGCAGTAACAGCTCCCCTGCTTTCATTAACCTGTAGCTCAAGACTAACTTCAAGGCAAAAGCCAAGAGAGCAAAACTCTTAGGTTATGCTGGACTTGTTTAGGAAACATTTGGAAGTACCTCTAATTAAACAATATAACTTGGGAAATTATTGTTATTGCTGGTTTCTCAGGAAGCTAGAGTTAAACCAAATTATAGCTCCCTGTCTGTTTGTCAGATCAAAGTTAGGAACTTCCCCTTTTTCATTCATGGCAGGCTACTTCTCCTTTTCAGCCTGAGCTGCTTCACACAGTTTTCCTGGGCTGATCTCACTTGCAGGAATGGATATAGAACTGAGTTTCGATAATTTCATGAGGGGCTACTAAATCAGACACGGGGCTAATAAAAAACTAAACAGTACTTTTTCAAATAGAAAACTGAAAGAAAACACAGCTCACTGTGGTAACCTCTGATCTTCTAGGCTTAGTGATCCTTACTGCTATTTTGAAAGGAACATTTTGTTTTGTATGTTTTAATAGGATTTATTGCAAAGTAATAATCAAGCATATTTAAATTAAAATACTAATAAAAATGAAATATAATATTTACTAAACAACCTAAAATTGAACAATGCAATGATTAAATCAGGCTTGCAATTTAATTTAAATCCAATTAATTAACATTAACTGGTTGCCATGGCAGTTTATGATTTACACCCTAGCGGCCCCCCTGCTGCAGGAGCTAGGCTCCATCAAACGGGCCTATTTCCTTAGCTGTCTATTCCCTTGCAGCCAACTCTCCCTGGGCATTTTTCCTAACTGATTGCAGGTGCGCCCTTCCACTGGAAAGGGCAGCTTCCTGCCTAGGCTACAGTGTTTCTTTACTATCTTCCTTCTTGTGGCAAGCCCCTGTTCAGCGACCCGGGTTCGATCTGCAGCCATGTCTCCCACTGAAGAAACAGGAGCCCAAGGCTCCCTGTTGTACTCTTTTTGGTAGGTCACACCTGCACAAACACACTTGAATAATCCAGGAATGACACGGGATGATTCAAAGTAGTGTTTGCTAAGAATTATAACATATGCATGCTATCACTTATACCCAGGGACCCTCCTAAACCCGGTCACACACAATCTCAAATTCATACCTCAAAGAGTATAAAGTAGAAACCAATAAGGAAGGAATAGGCAGGCATCTCTATTGGCCTGGCCTGTTGAGTGCTTGTTCTCTCCCTCCTCTGGGCCAGTCTCAAGACAGCAAGAGCACCAGCTATTTCTGGTATTGTGGAGGCCCAGGAGAAGTCCACATCCTGATAACGTGGTCCTGTTCAGGTTAAGGAGAGTACTTGGACCTCAGACTGGTCTATAACGTTCTACAAATCTCCGACTTTTACTAGCAATCCTAAGCTTGTAATACTGTGTATATGCTTGGAGTACTCTTCATGTAGTTATGAGATCAATAACAAAAATGACCTAATAGCTGCAGTTTCTACCTCCATGTATCCACGTGGGAAAACGAGTGCAAAAGGCTTTCCTTCCTTTTCATTTCCTTTGTGGTCTTAGTGTGACCAATAACTTAATCATTGTTTCCATCTCTTACATCATTCATACTTCCCACCCAGGCAGCCATATTTTTATTTTCTCAGCATTTCCTAATTTAGTCTTGGTGATGTTTACCCGCACAGAATTGGGAAGGGAAGAATCATGTTATTTATCCTAGCTGGATAAAGTTCACCCCTTGGCTGACTTACTGACTTAGCAAATAAGGTTTTCAGATCAAGAAAATGGAAGCTTATGTACAACAGGCCTTATTTTAATAGGCCTGTTTTCCTCATAATAACAAGCTAAACAGAAGCTTTCCTGAAGATCAAACTGTAAAGCAAACCAGCCATAACCGAGCAGCCAGCACTCGTGAGAGAATTTAAACTTGGTCTGCAGCAAGGGGAATTTGAAGTCAGAAAGAGGAAGCGTTCTGTTGGATGCAGGGTGCCCGCTACAATGATCTCATAAGTATGAGAATGGGGAATGCCTTCATATTCTGTCTCCTGTGCGCTCACAGTGGGGCGAGGACAGACAGTGAGCACCGCGTAGCAGACAGGAGTTTCTGGAGCTCTTCTCTGTATTGTTTTGCTGCCTCTGACAAGAGTCCTAAAGAGGGAAATAAGGTACCGGGTGAGGGGTTTTTTGCTATCATTTAAACTGGGATTTTGCTTTTCTGCTTCTTTTACTAATTTGTTAATGATTTGAAGAATTATCCAGCAGACCTTTTTAATACTCTTATATGCTCTTCTTCTTAAACACTCTGATTTAAATATGGCGATCTCTAGAAAAAATAATCTGCTAGATCCCAGTTGCAAGTCTTTATTGCCAGAAATGATAGAAAAGTAGAAGAACCCAGATGGCTCTGGAAGGCTTTATTACACAAGTTTATACCAGTGTAATCCTACTGGCATTACTGGTATCTTTATACAAATTTCCAAAGAGCGCCGGGACCTTTAGTCTCAGCTTTGGCAGATCTGGATGGTGGGGGGCGGGACTATTTCCCTTAACTTTTTGAACTTGGATCATCTGCCCTGAGTTTCGTGAGGCAATCTTTGCCTGAAACTGACAGAACTTGGCTCATTTAACTCCATTTAAGAGTCTCAAACCTTTACTTAATAATTAAGATTTGGTTATTGTAAGAAAAAGAAAACATGCACTGAGCACCAAAGTCCACATTTAACAAGGATTACTAGCTTTGTATTACACACAATATCCAACTGATTATGACAACAGTTTATTGTACTTGAGTTGGGCAATGACCATGGAGCAAACCATTGATATACTTCACAGCTGTTAATACTCATTACTTACGAGTTTAAATAATAGTTTTATTTAATTCACATCATGTATAGGGACAATATATTTAATGTACAATAAAAACTGCTCTAAGTACTTGCCATTAAACAGCTTTTTGAGAGTGTTGATGAAAGCACCACTCTAGGACAGATTTTTTGTGCTAATGTGGTCAAAACAGGTTAATAATAAAGTGACAAAGTTGTTCCAGGTAGTCAAATCTAAAGCTGATTGTGAAGAATTGCAAAGTGACCTCGCAAAATTGACTGAAGGGTCAATAAAGTGGCAGGTAAAACCACGTGTTATGTGTGCAGAGTAATGCATATCGGGGGGAAATTGCCCTAATAATCCATATTCACTGGCAGACTTTCAATTAGCACCCAGGAAAGAGATCTTGGACTCATTTTGGAGAATTTGGAGAAAACATTGGCTCAGTGAGCAGCAGTGGTCAAAAAGGCAACTAGAATTGTGGAGGAATTGTTAGGAAAACAATTGAAAATAAAACAGAAAACATCTGTATGCCATTATATAAATCTGTGACGCAGCACAACTCGTACACCAGCTGGATTTCTAGACACCATGCATCAGAAAAGATATACTAGAACTAGAAACGTAATTGAGAAGGACAACAAAGTATATTGGAGGTATGAAACAGCTTTCACATGAAGCAAGACTGAAAAGATTGGGACTCTTCATCTTAGAAAAAAGTTATGATTTGAGGGGAAAGGATATGTTATTGTAAAAGATGTGGGAAAAACTGAGTGGGGAACTCGTATTTAGTGTGTCTTGTGATACCGGGACTAAGGGGCACCTGATGAAATTATCAGACTGCAGACTTAAATAAAAGGAAGTGATCCATTATGTAATAATCAATATATGGAACTTTGTGCCATAGGATGTTGAGGAAGACAACAGCCGAATTAGATTTAAAAAGCAATTACTAGCAGATAAGTTGGTGGAGAACAAGTCAGTCAAAAGTGATTAAACCCAACAGTCAGGGGTACAACTTATTGATAGTGACTAGAAGGGTTAGACAGGGAAATAATCGTTCTATATGTGCCCTGTTTCCTATAGGCTTCTTCTATCTTTGGCAGTTCTTATGTTCTTGCGTTGTAAGGATAGGAACATTTGATCATACTGATGCATTTAGCTGCTAGGTATGGCAAATGTGTATTGCGTAGTTCTTGAGATGAAACATGCAGTTACAGTCCTGACCTTTTGCTGTCAGCTCAACTAGTGCACCAGGCTGTCACAAAAAAGTGGGGCTGCTAATTCCAACGACATCCTCATTCCCTGGTTATTTGTTGTTCCTCCCTAAATTTTCCTTGCATTTTAGATTTTATGGAGTCTTTTCCTTTGGATCCTGTGAACTCTTGCTTTGTGGTTATACGCCAGTAAACACTTGCTTTGCTATGTTGCTGAGGTGCCTGCATTTTGCTAGTGGGTGGAGAATTCAGTTCACAGAATTGATGGAATCTGCAAGGTTATTAGAGAAAGGTACTACAATATTTCGTTGTTTACTTGTTAACTGTTATTACAGAACCATGAATTGAGAAAGGATTTCCAAGTGTCATATACTCCAGACCACCTGCACAGGTGCAGGGCGCTGTGTTTGTAAATCATCCCAGACAGATGCCTGTCCAGACAGATGCCTGTCCAGTTGCTTCTTGAAGACTGCTAATGAAGGAGATTCTACAGTTTCCCTGGACAGCTGGTTCCACTATCTTAGTGTCTTTCTACTGTTCCTACTGTAGGAAGTAGTTCCTGAAATTGTATTTAAATCTGTTTTTTGCTGCAGTTTATACCCACTGTCTAAGGTGCTAAGGTGGCAGGGAGAGGGGGGTAATTTTTCTCCAACTTCTTTGTGCCAGTCTTCCGGACAGTAGAAAATTGCTATCATGCCCCCATCTCTTTTCTTCTTATTAAATGTATCTAGTTCTTTCAGCTTTTCCTTGTATGATGCACATCCCAATTCCTTTTCATCTTCATCACTTGCCTCTGGATCATCTACATCTTTATTTATTTTTATAAGGCAGTGAGTAACTCTAAGTACTGCGTCCAGTTTTGAGTGCTGAGTAGAGAGGTACTCTCACTTCATGTCTTGCATCTCATGCTTTTGTTAATACAAGTCAAAATTGCATTTGGTTTTTTGCAACGGCATCCCATTGCTGGCTCCTGTTAAATCTGTGGTCAACTGTAATCCTCCGATCCTTCTCACCAATGCTACTTCTGAGCCACCTATCCCCTTTATTTTAGCATTTGTTTCTTCTTCGTGAAGCGTAGCTCCTTACATTTGTCTGCACTGATTTTTACTTTTTTCCAGTGCCCAGTTCTACTTGTCAAGACCCTTTGAATTCTAGTTCTATGCTGCAGAGTATTTATACCCCCTCCCAGTTTTGTCTTCTGAAAATCTGATCAGTAAACTCTACTCCCTCATTCAAATAATTAATATAAATCTTAAACAACACTAGGCCCTGAGCAGACCCCTGTGAAACCCCGCTCTAGACCTCCTAATGGTCTGACTTCAATCCGTTAATACTTACCCTTTTTTCCCAGTTATTTCAACAAATCCTAGGAATAAACATTTTGTTTCTATATCCAGACCTTGAGTTAAGGGATGGGGGGTGTCTAAGGCCTTGTCCTGAGAGGTTCCAGCTAGAATGGAAGTTGACTAACAGGAAGAAAAATTAAAAATAACTTTGGAAGAAAAAACCCCCAACTTCCAAATATAACTCAGATCTCTATCTTGTCTTGAAAGGAGGGGCACTAGGAATATTGTATGTTCTTACAACATGTACCTTGACCCCAAAAAACAGCTGCTGGAAAATGGAGTGTGCATTATATGCAAATGGAGTCCTGTGACCCCAGCACTCGTTCCTGCCACTGGCGGGGGGTCAGACTAGATGGCCTGCTCTGGGCCCCTTCTGACCCTAGATACTATGATACTATGAAACTATGGTAAGAGCAGGTTCTGCCACGTACAGGTAAAACTACAATTAAAACCTGCAGCAATCCACAGGGAACAGAACAATGAGGTGCTTGGCTCCCCAGCTGATACTATTCAACCACCTGCGACAAGGAAAGATCTTCTTTTTCCCCTGTGTGTATTATATCCTGGCAAACGTAAACAACAAATGGTATGCGAGCAAATACAGTACCATACCAATTTACTGCGGTAATGGTGTTTCCTTGCGAAGTAAATACATTTTGAGATGCAGGTTTCCTGGCAAGGTACACATTAAGACGAGTCTGTTGTCTGATATTTAGATAATTATATTACTTAGTTTGGGGGGCAGAGTGAATCCTAAACTCTCCAGGCTGACCTATATTAGGAAAATGTTCTCAAGCTTTGTCTCTTTGGCTAACCCCAGTTCAGCTCAAGCACCGTCAGCCCCACTGGAGCGCTGGGCTACAGGCTCCTGACTACAGCAGCCTTTTCAGTACTGGTTTGAGCCGGGTTTCATGACACAGTATTATATAGCCTCAGCCACAGTCTTTTCATTTACTGAAGGCCTCACGACATTGCTACCACCAGTTACAATGAATCAGTATTGACAGCAATGTGGAAATTTTAGAAAATTTCCCTGCTGTAAAGAAGGCAAGGCAATGGGTTACTTGTTTAGCAGTTGCTAGGTTTTGACTTCAGGAGGCATATGATATGCACAAAGAAAATGAATATAAGTTCCTAGATACCATTAGAAGTTATGGATAGCATTTTCCAAACTACCATAGTAACTTAGGAGCCACCAGATGAAGGCTTGCAGTAGCTGTCTGACAGAAATGACGACTACATCATAACTGAGAACAAAAGAGAAAAGAATAAAGCCAGGCAATAAAAAGAGTAGATAAAGGATTTTATTTTTGTTTTGTTTTTTCTTCAGTGAGACAAGATCCATAAAGAAATTTAAGTTCAGAACCATTCAACATCTCCATGGCTGCCTTTTATGTCCTTACTCTAGGAGCATATTAACAAATCCCAACTAGATCCCTACAAGACTGCACAGAGAGAGGCATCTAGAAAGAGTCACAATCCTTAGCGGCAGAGCCAGGTACACATCACACCAACATGAAGTGCAGAAGAGAGGGACATCTGGAATCCCATCTCTCCCCAGTGCTTCAGCCTCTGACTCAGAGCTACGGTTCAGGATGTAAGCTCTGCCTGCACTCCTGCCTGTGTCATCCTTTTGGGTACAGAGGACTCGCTCATTCTTTTCTTGCCTTTTAAAATACATCCAGGCGTTACGGTGGTGCATCTACTCTCTTTTTACATAATGGCCCGGTGGTTAGAGCAGTGGTGCTCAAACTTTTGGCCCTGTGGGCTAGATGAGTGGTGTGGAACCCATCTGCAGCCGGGATAGGTTCAGCATGCACTGTTGGGCCCAGTGTGTCCAGATCAGGCCCCAGTGCCCTGGATAGGGTCCTACACCACTTTGGCTAGACCCTGAGTTGCAGATTGGGCACTACATGCCTGGGTCAGGCCCTCCTCTGCCCCGATCTAGTGTACAGGGCCATGCTATCTGGCCTGATCTGTGGAGATCCTGCACTTCATGCTGCCACCTGTCCCACACCGCCAAATTTTCAGACCCCATGGAGACCTGTGAGCCCAGTGACATGGCCCTGTAGGCCAAATGTGGGCTATCGGTTGCAGGTTGAGCACTCCTGGGTTAGAGCACCTGCCCAGGAAGTGGCAGACTGGGTTCTACATCCTCCCCAGCCCGAGGGGGTTCAAACCCACACCTCCCAGCTCCTATGTGAGTGCCTTAATTATGAAGCCAAAGGCTAAAGCTAGGCTTATTGAAGCTGACTCACTGTTTAGAAAGGAATGTAAGACTCATCAGACCAGAGGAGGGAATAAGCAAGAGGGAATATGATTCTGTGGCCTAAAAAAATGAGAGCAATCCCCTGGGAGATGCTAGGGTCCTGGTTCTGATCCCTGCTTCATTGGCTGTTCACGCATTTTGCATTAAATAGTCATTAGATCAGTGATTCTCAGCCAGGGTGCTGCAGCACCCTTGTCCGCTGCCAGATCCTTTGAAGGGTGTGCTAAGGTGTGAGAAAATAGGCAGATAAATGCAGGTTCAGACTTGTGTCTGCCTGGCCAGTCTCCTACCCTATTGCCTAGCCCCTCTGTAAGGAGTTAAGCATTGTAGCATATAAATTCATTTTTCATATTGGTCACTGCTCAGTTCACAAAAAATTTGGAGGGGAGCCCAAGTCCAAAAAGTTTGAGAACTGCTGCATTAGATAATGCGTGTAAAAAGTCCTCGCACTGGAACCTAGGATTCCCCCAGCCCTCATCACTGGGTTATAGTCAGGTACTCTTTCTTCTTACCATGTTACGCACTGCAGAGATGTAAAGTGAGGGAATACGGAGGTAAAAGGAGGGGGATAAGCACTTATCCTGAAAGTACAAATGAAATGCCATAACCAACCATGCTTGTCCTCTTTGGCCTCTGCTCCAACCCTTGTTCTACAGAGTCCTGAAGAGTTGCATCCCCTAGCAGCACCATGTAGGAGCTGGACAGCTCAGAGGGGTGAGGGGTAGCACCTCCAGGGCAATCATCTTTCTGCTGTGCAGCTGGGAGTTCCCCGCTTTGTAGATCCCCTGTATCTGTGAAGTCAGTGGGGATTCACTCTTTTTCTATTTCCCATCCTACCTGAGAGGATAATTGCCAGGAAACCCTGAAGGATGACCTTTATAATATGTTCCATCCTCTCTGCCCCCACTCCCTCATGCCTCTGAATCCCACTCATACCAAACACCAAATGAAGGGAAAAACCTTTAATCTGGTATTTTTGCCTGCGTTCTTTTCTTTCTCTCATCTGTTTTCAGTTCCTCTATTACTGCTGTGAGGCAGTCATTGCAAAACAAGCCTTGCTGGTTGTGGTGCACTGTAGATTTTTTATTATAGGTGCCGGTTGCTGTCTTGACTCGCACCCTTGCACCTCTGCAGAAAAGATCTAAAAACGTATTCATTTACTTCATCAAAAGCTCAGATTCCCCTGTATGGAAAGGGAACATGGCTGTTAATAAGAGACTGTTTTGTAGCTCACTGAAATTCAGCATTACAGAAAGAAGATTATCAGAGCAGCTTCATTTAATAAGGGAGCTCCAGTCTAAGAGAAGGAAATCCCCTTAATAAAAAAAATGATACCCTGCAACTTGGGATGTGCTAGCTTGTTGGTAGGCTGAAGCAGAAAGAGAATGACGTACAAATACAGTGAAACCTAAACAGAATCTCATCGGGCCAAGAGAAAGTTTTGGCTGAAACACTTTTCTGTCTTACAGAGAAAACACTGCGGTGTAACCGGGAAATCCGGCACCTGAGCGGGGTGGAGAGGGGAGCGAGGAGGGCCACAGGGAATCTTTCTCCTGCTACAACCACCAACGCTGGTAATGCACAGGGAGCTTGTGTGGTGGTGGTGGCGGCAGCAGAGTTAAGTCTCTTCCCAGCTCAGCCCTCTCTCATCCCGCCTGCTGCATTTAGCCCCCTCTGTGCCGGACCGTTTGTGCCAACCAAGTAAATCACTGGGCTGATAAGATGGTAATCTCTCTCTCAGACATACATATACACATACAAGTTTTTTATATCTTGTATTCTTCAGATTCTTGGAATCTGAGTGCTTAGAGTTAAGCTTTTTTATATCCAGTGCTGTATTCAGTCTGCTTCCCGCTGTAAGTGTAAGGACCACCTGTATTTTGTATGACCGTCTGTGTTTCCTGATGTTTCTTAGTGTGCGGGTTTCTGCTTCGTGGCTTCCTGATGTTGCTCAGCGCAGGGGTTTCTGCTTCCTGATGTTTCTTATATTCAGTCCTTAAAAATGGCTGATAAAAGGAAAAGGCAGTGCTCTAGTGGTGGGGAGGGTTCTGATAAGAAATGGAGAAAAGTCATCACATTAGAAGTGACAGCCAATGTTATCAAACTTAGCAAGAGTGGCTTGTCACCAAATGAAATCGGTAGGTGATTGGACCTAGCTTGTACTACTGTGCAAACTATTATTAGAGAAAAGGAAAAAATAAGTGGTGAAATTAAAAGCGCGGCCTCATTGCAATCCACTATTATAAAGCAACATGCAGAACTTGTGGCTGAGATGGAAAGACTTTTGATTTTGTGGATTCTGGATCAAACTTAGTGCTGTGTGCCTTTGAGTTTAGCCAACATTCAAGCCAAGTCTTTGAGTCTTTTGACACGGTAAGGCAACAACATGGTGAGGGATCCAAGGATGAAAAATTTGCTGCGAGTAAGGGTTGGTTCACGCTTTTTAAAGGTAGGTATGCCTTGCATAACATCAAGGTGCAAAGTGAAGCTGCTAGTGCTAATAAGTCTGCAGCTCAAGATTTTCCTAAAAAAATGGCTAAAATCATTGAAGAAGGAGGTTATTGTGCCAGGCAAGTCTTCACTGTCAACAAGGCTGGGCTGTTCTGGAAGAACAGGACATACATCACCCAACAAGAAAAAACTAGGCCTGGTTTTAAAGTAGCTAAAGATAGGCTTACCCTTTTGCTTGCTTCAAATGCTGCGGGTGATTTCAATTCAAACCCTTGCTTGTTTATCACTCTGAAAAGCCAAAAGCACTTAAGGGTTATGCTAAAGGCAGCCTTCCAGTCATCTGGAAATCAAATCGTAAAGCTTGGGTGACTAGGGCCCTTTTTAAGGAATGGTTCACTGACTGTTTAGTGCTGACTGTTCAGAATTATTGTGAGAGGAACAACCTTGCACATAAGGCACTGTCAATTTTAGACAATGCCCCTGGACATCCTGCACACCTTGCAGATTTAGCCCCTAACATCAAGGTTGTTTTCTTGCCCCCCTCAACACAACATCGCTGACCCAGCCTGTGGACCAGGGGGTCATTTCATCCTTTAAGACTTACTACCTTAGAAGAACCTTTGCCCGGGCCATCAGTATCACAGACCAGGAAGGTGGACCAGCCCTCAAGGAATTCAGGAAGGGCTTTAATGTCCTGGATGCAGCGAAGAACTCCGGAGAATCTTGGAAGGAGGTTAAGGAATCCAACCTCAATGGTATCTGGAAAAAACTGTGTCCAGAATTTGACTATGATTTCCAAGGATTTGAAGGATTTGGATGAAGTCACTACTGACGTTGTGAACATGGCTGGCCAGCTACAGCAAGTTGAAAGAGATGATGCTGAGGAGCTGCTGGCCTCTCATTCCCAGGAACTGACCAGTGAAGAGCTTGTCCATCTTGAGGAGCAAAGGAAGGCAGAGAATCAGGCCCAAACTCAAGAGAGCCCTGCTCAAAGTAGCATGACAACAAAGCAGATGCGTGAAGCCTTCAAGCATTTAGAAGCTGAAATGGGAATTTTTGAAAAAAATGGATCCCAACCTCAAACACAGCTCAAGGACTGTCAACTTGATCCGTAATGTCAGTGAAATTTGCAATGAGAAAAAGAGGACAGTAAAACAAGCATCCCTGGATCACTTTCTCAAAAAGCCATCAAGCGGCCCTAAGTCTCCCCAAAAATCTCCCCAAAGAAGGTCATTCCATGACCCTGGTGAAGGTGTTCCTTCACCTTCTGGTTAAATAAAATTAAATAGTTGATTTAAATATGGCGTTTATGGTGATTTCTATAAAAAGTTGAGCATCAGGCCCTTGGTCAGGAACATAACATCCTAGTATAACATTGTTTCTATGGGAAAATCAGATTCTACTTCCATCGTTTCGACTTACAGCACCTTTTCCAGGAACACGGCCCATTGTAAGTGCGAGGACTGCCTTTATATAATATTCAGTGCTTTCCAGACCTTCATATGTCTGTGTATCGCTCTTTTGATACACTTCAGGAATTAAATAGATACGAAAAGGAAGTTTGACAAATCTTTCCCTTATAGAAGAACATAAGAAATATCATATTGGGTTAGACAAACAGTTCATCTAGCTCAGTATCCTGTCTCTGACAGTGGCAGAAGCAGATACTAGAGGAAGAGCATTGAACTGCATAGATTTAAGTGATCTGCCTCCTCAACCATTACCCTCCCTGGCATCCACAGTTATTGGTTCAGAGAGGCCAGAGGAAATGTCCAACTGATCCATTCAACAGCTGTTAATAGATCCATCGTGTATGAATTTGTTTGGTCCCTTTTTTAACCTGACAATGCTATCTACCTCTGCCAATGTTTTTTCTACTTTAGGTAACCGGAAATGTTCCCTCCTTGTTACAGTATTTCCCATTATATTGGTTTATATGCATGTAGCAGTAATAAATCTCTCTATTTTGCAATCAGTAAGGAAATCCACTCATTCTTACAAGGTTCTGTATTCAACATGCTTAGCATGGGCAACTGGTGCTGAGTCAGGGAGGGCATGTGGCCCCCGATCAACCCGTCAGCAACTGGGGGAAAAGTGTCCCCCTGTGACGGATCACATCGACCAGGAAACACACGCAGTGCTCCTGGTGGCAGCCACCGCAGTCCCAAAAGTGCCAGCGGCACTTCACCTGGTGCCCCCGCTCCCCAGCCAGCACTCGCAGGAGATGAACCAGTGCTCCCGCCTGCTCCCCCTGCCCATCACCTACGCGGGGAGCGCTGCCTGTCAGGGGGCGCACCGGTGCTCTCGGGGGGTTCACATGCACCCCGTGCACTCCCTACCCTTCACCACTGATACTTAGCAACACGTTTTGTGAATTGCTTATCTGTCTCTTTAAAAGCTACAATCTGCTTACCCTGGGGCTTTTCCTTTCTTGAATGGCATATTTTGGAAAAATGGTTTCAGTCTTCCCTTATGCAGTCAGTTATGACATGGTTTTGCCCACATTTAAAACATTCTTGATCTCTATTTTCTCTTTCATTCTTTTTTCCTTTTTGCCTTCAAGTCTTTGTTGGTGGGAGACCACTTTTTGGTCCTCGACTATACTTCTGACTGTTTATTAGATATGAGTTTACTTGTCAATGTATATATTTTTTCTGGCTCCCGCAGTCCTCCTTTTATTATATTTTCTCTGCTTAATGCTCAATGATCCAAGCAAGTTCAAATATTAAATTCATTTCTTTCAATAATCTTGCACACAATAAGTATTATGCAATCCCACATACAATGCAATCTTCAATAAGATAGATAGATAGATAGATAGATAGATATCATATATCTGGACTTTAAAAAAGCCTTTGATTTGGTGTCCCACCAACAGAAGTGGATCATCATGGTACTCCATGACCAGTGGTGTCCCCCAAGGCTCCATCCTTGGACGTGTTCTCTTCAACATCTTTATCAACTATGTGGATACTGGTGTCAGAAGTAAACTGGCCAAGTTTGCTGATACTACTAAATTTGGGGGGTAGAGCATCAACACCTGAGGGTAGGCTGGTGATCCAGGCTGATTTGGATAGGCTTAAAAAGTGGGTGGATGACATTCAATACCAACAAATGCAAGGTGCTCCACCTTGAGAGAAAAAGCCCACAGCACACTTACAGGCTCAGCAGCGCTTCGCTCACTAGCACCGTGGCCGAAAGAGACTTGGAGGTCATGACTGACCACAAGATGAACATAAGCCATCAATGCTATTTCACAGAGGGTAAAGCAAACCAAGCTCTGGCTTGCATCTGTAGATGCTTCTCAAGTTAATCTCAGGATGTCATCCTCCCTCTGTACTGAGCCTTGGTGAGGCCAGAGCTGGAGTACTGCATCCAACTCTGGGCTCCACAATTCAGGAAGGATGTGGAGAAGCTTGGGAGAGTCCAGAGGAGAGCCACGCACATGATCAGAGGGCAGGAGAACAGGCCTTATGACAAGAGGCTGAGAGCCATGGGACTCTTCAGTCTGGAAAAGCGCAGGCTCAGGGGTGACCTAGTGGCAGTCTATAAGTACATCAGGGGTGTGCATCAGAATCTGGGGGAATGCCTGTTCGCCAGAGCGTCCCGAGGGATGACAAGGTCCGATGGTCACAAACTTCTCCAAGACCATCTTAGGCTGGACATAAGGAAAAACTTCTTTACTGTCTGAGTTCTCAAGGCTTGGACTAGACTGCCTCCAGAGGTGGTGCAAGCACCTACTCTGGACTCTTTTAAGAAATGTTTGGACACTTATCTTAATGGGATCCTTTGACCCCAGCTGACTTCCTGCCCCTGGGGCAGGGGGCTGGACTCGATGATCTTCCGAAGTCCCTTCCAGCCCTAATGTCTATGAAATCTGTGAAATCCATGATAGATAGATACATAGATAGATTGCTATCTCCATCAGAGATAGTTCAGATCACAACCATAACCATGGTATTGCTCTCCTGTCTATAGCTGGAAGAGCCTCATCTGCATCTCATCAATAGACTCACTTTTCTCACTGAGGGGATTCTACCAGAATCCCAAAGTGGTTTCAGATCACTCCGAGGTACAATAGATGTGATATTTTTCTAGACAGCTGCAAAGAGAATTGCCTCAAACACCACCAAGATCTTTAGAGGGCCTTCATTGACCTGACTAAGACCTTTGATTCAATTAACATGGAAGATGTTATGTTATCTTATGGAAGATTGTCATGGGATTTGGATGCCCACCAAAATTTGTTACCATTCTTTCACAATGATATGACAGAAACCATCCTAAGCAATGGCCCAGAAATAGACCCCTTCACTATTAGAACCGCAGTCAAGCAAGAATATGTTGCCAGCATTCGTTTCTGTCTGTATTGCAGCTATTCCACATCTCAATGGTGACAGACTTTCATCTGAATTCAGCATCCACTACAGCAGGGCTGGGCATCCCTTTAACATCAACTGGTTACGTTCCAAAGTCGAGATAACCAACACCTCCATTACTATTCTTTACTATTGTATCATGTGTGCCCACTCAATTGAAGAGCTCCTGGTCACTTTTGATTGCTTCTGTGACGCATATCAGATTCTTGAACTCATCATCAACTTCAGAAAAATCAATACTTTGCCAGCCCACTCCAACCACCGAGCTGCTCCTGCACACATTACAATTAGAAGGCAATCCTCAGAAAATATCAAACATTTTCCCTATCTGGGTAGCCACCTTTCCTAAAAAGTAAACATAGACAATAATATTAAATGTCAAATACAATTTGTCAGTGCTGCTTTGAGATACCAGGCTGTTGTCATCCCTGCCCGCTGTACGGGTGTGAAACTTGGATGACATATCAGAAACACTGGAAACCTTTGGAGAGTTACCATCAGGGGTGTCTTCAGAAAATCCTCAGTATCAATGGGAAAGACAAGAATGAATGCCAGTGTTCTGGCTCAAGCAAATGCCACCAGGATTGCAGCCTTGTTTACACAGCACCAGCTTCATTGGACAGGACACGTCAAACATGCCTGACAACCAGCTCCATAACAACACCTATACTCCCAACTCACCAACGGTCATCCCTCTGGAAGGGTGTTCCCAACCTGCGCATCAGCACGGGAGCGGGACAGGGCCCACGCATGGAGCTGTCCCACCGCCGAGCTTTAACCCCACATGTGACTGCTGGTGGAGGATGCCGCTTGCCTGGGCAGACGGGGGGGGGGGGGGGTCTGAGCAGGGGGAGCTTGTGCCATGTCCCAGCAGCCAACCTTTCACAGCCCACTTCTGGGCTGTGGCCTGGTGGCTGGGAATCTCTGCTTTAAAGGTGCACACAAAAAAAAAAAATCATTCAAAAGCAACTTGGAGGCCAATCTGAAAAAATGCAATATTAACACCAACACCTGGGAGACTCAACTAATTAATTCTCCCCAGTGGAGTTGTGATGTACAGCAAGACATCAATCATTTTGAGCAAATCACTTCATTATGCAGGCAGATAGATGAGAGAGACAAAGGGGGAGATCTGTGATCCAACAGTATTTGCCACATTTGCAGTTGAACATGTGGATCTCTGATCAGCCCCCTCAGTTATCTAAAGACTCATTGAAGTCTTCTAGTAAATAGGCAAATCAGTTGTGCTTGTACTTAGGGACTGCTGATAGTGAATGAAAGCTGTATGCCTTGTGCCACACTTTCCCTCGGTGCACAGTATGCCTCAAACACATTTATTAAGATTTCTGTTTTTTCTTTATCTGCTGCACTCTCAAACGGATGAGCATTAAATTGCTCTATTGTTTCTCCTCCAGACACAGAAAGAAATAAAGCTGGTTTGCAGCCATTCATCTTTGTTGTCTGCATCTCTCACAGTACAGGGAATTTGTTCAAACTTTTGCTTCTATTTTCTCCTAACTTCTGCTGCATTTCCTTGAAACACACGCTTGCCTACAAGGTTTAGCTGGTTTATTTTTTGCATCTCATCTTTAGTAGTTCCAGTTTCTAATCAGTCGCTAAGGAATATCTGCACTGTATGCACTGGATAAAATACTAAACAATTTTAATCTACGTTATAAACTCTACTAAACATGTAAGTTAACCCATGCACACATGTATAGGTGGCTAGCCCTGCCTGCACTGCTCCCCATCTCACATGTAATCTAGCTCCTTTCCATACAACATGCTCTGTTAGTGGAAATTCCCACACTAGAGCCAGTATTATTATGAACTTCACTTCATAAATCTATCGAATACAAAAAATCATGGACTTCATATAGAGATGTAGGTTGTAACTTCCTTAGCCTGACAAAGAACCTTGTCTGCCTATGGACTTAATATAGACATTGAATTTATAACATGTTACAACCTGCCTTACAACTGAGTCTGCCTTTTGCTGACTACCTACATTCCTTCACACTTTTCCCTGTGCCCCCTCCTCTCTCTGCCCTTTGTCTTTCAAACTTCCACTCATTTGCATCTTCACAGACTTGTTTAGTTTAGCCTTTTTTCCCTCTTGGAGGCAGTCTCCCACTGCCTGAAGACGGGTGTTTGTGCTTGCAAGCTTGCAAAGAACTTTTTTCCAACTATTTAGTTGGTCTAATAAAATATATCACATCTACCCAAAGAACTTTGCCTGCCTATTATTACAAAAAGGCATCCTTATTTACTAATACTGTGTTTATGCTAGTTTCAGCATATTCTGAAACAATGGTAATAATCTTTAGTTTACAAGACCATTCATACTCTCTTTCCCATTTTACCTAAGTAGATGTTTGTTTCTCTTGCCTCCATTTTGCTCTATTGCCCCCTGACGCCCTTTATGTCCAGGATCTTCCATGTTCTGTATGGCTCAGCCCCATTCTCCTCTTCCCCCATGTTCCCTGTTCCATTCTTTCCCTCTTGTCAGGATCAATGTACAGCCCTCCGATCTCTCCCATACACCTTGGTCTCCTGTACTTTCCATATGCAGGAGTCATGAGGGTCTCTGTGTACCCCTGCCACCCTCTTTGCCACATACTAGGGCTTTGTGTACTCTCTGCTCCCTGTGTGATTGCTCCTGCCTTAGCCTATTCAGGTGTGGAAGGTCACTTAAACTCTACAACTTCTGTAGGTTATGCATGTTGCACATACTGGGGTCTCCATAAGTCCCCCTGTTCTCACCAGACTTGTAACTTGTTAAATGATTTCTTTCTTTTTTTTTTCCCCATCTGGAGATAAGTCATTCAGGGTGTCAACATTTTAAATCCCATTGGAAGACTGAGCAGAACAGAGATGAGGGACACTCCACATTGAAAGGTGTTGATAGCTGCTATCAACCACTACTTACATCTAAGACTTAGACCCAAATTATTACAAGAATTCTATCCCCTGCGTGGATGAAGATAGTGTTTTATTTTTAATGTGTGTCACATGACTTGTGTTGTCATTACAGTGGGATAGACAAGCAGATGATGTGTGCCATTGTTACTCAACGATCAGTGGGGCAAAATGGACGAGACTCGGGTTCATTTCCCAGACTTGCCTGCAGTGATCTTAGCCAATGTTCCAGTTACCTCGTTTGTAAAATGTGCACAGAGTAACCATTTTCCCAATAGGCTGGTGTGTAGCCTTGATTAAAAGTGTTGTGAAGTACATGACAATAGTAGGACACATGCAATTACCATGGAGTTTTTCTGTTACTCCTCAACTTTCAAGGTGTCAAGATTGTTTAAGGGGTGTAGATTGTTTAACATACTTTTAACTCAGGGAGAGGTAAGAATGGTTAGGACCTTACAGGAGATGCTAAGTAATTGTAGAGGCAGAAAGTATGATTTTTGCAGGCTGTTGAAGAATTTTCAAATTCTAACAGTTTGATTTCTTTCTTTTATTTTCCTTTGCACTAGTGCCATGGAACTGTATGAATTCTTTCTTCATTTGGTGACATTTCTCCCAGGTAGGAGACACCATTTTAATTGTTAAGACTGTGCTAACTAGCTACAATTGTTGGGCTCCTACCAGTTCCAAACATACTTATAATATCAGTTTTAAAATCAAATCCACCTATTCTATGTGAAACATTATATCTAAATTATATGGCAGAGCCTCAGTATCACTTGGATCATATATTTTTTATGTCAAAATCATTTTTATGCTGCTTTTACATTTTCATTTTTAACGTGTCTCAGAAGTTTGCATTGGTTAACTAATTATATCATAGCAAATGTCAGGGTGAAGCTAGAAGTCTTGATCTCTGAACTGTGGCAACTGAGGCTGCATTTAGGAAGGTGAGAGGCCTGTTTGTTATCCATGAGGCAGTTCAGTCTTTTGGTTCCTGGAAAAAGATACATCTCTTGTGTTCCTCCTCCTTTTAGGCAGGGCAGAGGTGCCTATACATTCAGAGTAACAGCGGTGTAGGTCATAGCCGTGTTGGTTTAAGGACTTAGGCAGATAAGGTTCTTTGGGATATCTTTTATTAGACCAATTCAAATAGTTGGAAATATTCTTCTTTGCAAGCTTTTGGGTCTAAATACCCAATAATAATGAAGATATCCCAAAGAACCTTGTCTGCCTATGCATTCAGAGTAACACTTTCCATTCCATTACACATTCCAGTAACACTTAACAGCAACAATCTCCCCTCACTATCTGCCACTACATCCAACAATGGCAGATAAACTTGTTTAAATGAGAGAAATAAGGCATACTGTAACTAGCAGTGTAAATCAAGGAGTAACTCAACAAAAGTCAGTTTATAGGCATGCAAACAATTTTTGTCCACCAGCTAGCTATTTCTGATAAAATGATTGGCAGTGAAATTGGGTGGATGTTTAATAGGGGTGTGCAAAGTGGGCCCTATTTGAATCAGATTCAGCCTGAATCAGGGACAGTTGTTTCAGATTACTGTCCCTGATTCAGTTCAGCCAAATCTGAAAATTCGATGCTGATTCAGAGAATCAGAGATTCAGACACAGACACAGCTTTAAACATTTCTTCTACATACCTCAGGGTACCAGCACAGCTCATGACTGCTGTGATGCTGGGGCAGATGAAGCATCCCACAGGAGTGCAGGGGGGCCTCAATGACTGGAATTACTTCCACCAGGGAGAGTGCTGGGCGTCCCTCCTGCCTCCCCAGCTCAGCTATTGGCCACAAGGGGACCCTGGGTACCCCCCCC
>JAGPOW010001296.1:7762733-7789274 GCA_030014935.1 Caiman crocodilus | reverse complement strand
CCCCCTCTTGGGCTCCTCAGTACCCTTCTGGGACTCCTTAGAATATTGCTTCTCAAACCCTGCCCCTGCTGGGGCTTCTCCATAGCTGCCCCTCTCAGGCCTGGGGTCTCCTCACCCCACATTGCTGCGCCCTTTCTGGCACTGAATCATGCCCTCCTAGGCACCAGGGTCCCCACACCACTGGGGTCCCTGCTGAGGATATCACACCCCTTCCTGGGCACTAGAGCCCCACACCCTGTGAGCCCTTTTGAGGCCTCCTCCTTCCCCTACAGCTTCACCCAAACCACCAGTTTTTCGTAACAACAATAAAGCAAATTCAAGCTTCCTGGTTATAACCGAGGACATAAGTCATCTGGCTGCAACAAAAACAGAACACAAACCTCTTGGCTATAATGAGACCAAAAGCATCACCTGCCTCCAGTTTTCCCTCTCTGTCTCTTAGTGCAGAGGGAGCTCCTCTCCCTCTGGCAGCCAGCAGGGAACCGCCAGCCTAGCCCTGGCTGTGGGCTTTATAAGGGCCAGGCCCTGCCCCCTAGGGTCAGCTGACTTCAGTGGTTGCCCTGGTAACCTGCAGCTGTGTTGCCTAAACACTGCTTGGGCTCCCCCTCTGGCAGTTCCCTGCCTCTGCAGGCACAGGGCAGCCGGGTGCTCCCATCTACCTCACCATCACAGTGTTCATGAGCAGCCTGCTACCTAGAGGTATATGTAGAAAAAACATTTACATCTATGTCTATATCCGAATCGCCGAATCTTTCCAAATCTCTCTGAATCGATTCGGAAGGTTCCCATTCAATTCAGAGAGATTAAAGGGTCCTCTGATTTGGTTCAGATTCAGAAATTCGGCCACTGAATCGGGCTGAATCTCTGCCAAATTGAATCAGGGACCAAAGCTTTGCATATCCCTAATGTTTAACCTGTTGTTAGACTCCAGGTGAATGCCCCACTGAGACAGGAGCAATTCATATCTCTAAGAACTATTGTTTCATACAATCTAAAGACTTAGAGCAACATCACTGAATCAGACACACTTGGCTCAAATCCAGTTTTGTACTTAATTCATAAACACTATTGCTAGAGTATCTGGATGAAAAGGAAGCTGAAATGATAGATCCCAGCTAACTGTCTACTTAAAACCAGTTGTATCTATGTAAACTTTTGCACAGTTAGAGAATCACATCAGACATGAACAGAACTTCACATTTGCTCCTCTTCAGATGAAAATAATAGTCATTTTACAAGTCTTATTACTTGGCTTTACAACACCTTCATGAAGCTGGGAGGCAGAGAGAGAAAGTGAGACTTTTGCTGTTCTCACTTCACTGACATGTAACTAGAGTGAGGAAGGTGTTGGTTTTCCCAGAATGGTTTCCTTGGCAAAGCCCATGTGCTGGTATGAAGATACCTGCCTGGTGGAGGCTTTGTAGCATTCACCATGGTGGGAGCAGATCCTAGATAGGGGCTTACTCTCATTTCTGGAAGCTTGATTCTTCTTTTTTGCTCTAAGGTGCTGCTGTCAACATGCTTCAGGAGAAAGCATTTGTCAATCGTACTGCATACTTACGATGTAATTTTCACAATCCTGACAACCTTGATGTGAAGGAACTGGTAGTTTTTTGGCAAAAGGAGTCAGAGGTTGTCAATGAGGTAAATCGTGGGCAGGAGCTATCTGACTACGTTGATCCTAAGTACATAAATCGCACAATGATGGATATGAACACATGGACTCTGTGTCTTCTAAATGTTGGGATTATGGATGAAGGGCAGTATGAGTGTATTATACAACACAAGAAAAGCCGCGGACTGGAGAAGATATACGATTCCAAGTCCCAGTTGTTTGTTATTGGTATGTATTCACTAGTGTCCGCTGTCTACTGGTATCTCTCTTTCCATTTCATCTTTTCGCTGCCCAGGACAGCATGCTGTACTCTTGAATCACTAGATATATACCTAATTGATAAAACTGACAGTCTGCCACCCCAGTAGAATTTCTCAGTCCAGATAGCTGGATATTTTTAGTGGAGGGCTCTCTATTTTGAAATAATATTTACACTTACATAGGGCTTTCTGATACTAACCAGTGAACGTTTATAACACCCATGTGAAGTTGGGCAATGTTACCATGCCTTGCGAGAGAAACTGGGGCATGGACAGGATAATGATTTGTTCAGATTCACGCAGTTCCTGACTCTCCCCCCAGACACTCCACGCTTCTTTTTAGGACACTCTGTAACACGTGCTTCCTGAATTTGGGGTTTTGCGTTTGATTTGTATTCGCTAGGGTGCCAATGTCTAAGTAGCCATAGGTTTGCAGTGAACTACTGGCAAGAGTCATTGAAACAATTTAAGTTCTTTTTAGGCACGGTGAGATTATGTTGTGGGTGTGAATAATTGGAAAATAAATCTAAAAATAAAGGGAAGTTTATGCAGGGAGGAATAGATGCTTACTCTGAAGAAAAATGGAGGCATTACTGAGAATTACACTGACTTCTGCAGGTTGGCAGAGTAATATTTAGTATATTCTATTTAGGCAGGCAGTCTGGCCCTGACCTTGGCAGGGGGAGAAGCTCCTGAACAAAAGCCTGAAGAGGAGTGCGTGGCTGACAGCCTTGCTGCCCTGAGAAGGCATGGGGGCTGCAGAAGAATACAGTTCAGAGGAGGGGGAGGTTTTGCTGTGCAGCCAGCAAGCTGAGGGTTATATTTGGACCCTGTGTGTGGACAGTTTCCATTATAACCAGTAGGCTTACATTAGTGCACTGGATTGTGACTATCAGGGGAGGAGAAGATCCCAGTGGTGCATGAGGGGCATGTGACTATCTTGAGGCCTGCCAGGATCCGGGTTCAAGGCACTGAGCAGTGGCAAAGAGGGCCAGGGGTCTGAAGCCCAAGAGGAGCAAGAAGCTGGGGAGGGCAAGATCCAGGGCCAGACCCAAAGCCGGGGAGAGTGGAAACCAGAACCCAAAAGGGCTAGACTAGGCCTGGAGCCCAGAAGCCACGTCAGGGCAGTGGGCCTAGGGTAAATGCCCACCTAGAGCAAATGGGGAGAGTCCAGAAAGGCCAAAACCCCAACAAGGGAGTAGAGGCCTGGAGCTGTTTTGAAGGCAGACTGCCCTACCTAAGATATGACCCATAGCTTCCATAAGGTATGGTTGTGGCTGTAGGGGAGGTCAGAGACCACAAAAGTAGCCCTTAAGTCAATTAAGCATGCTAGAGTATGGATGCGCTGGGAGGACCCTACCTAGTGCCTGTCGGCAGGACGAGGATTAGCCGGGTTCAGGGGGAACCCACAGACTAGGAGTGACCCAGGCTTGCTTTGGCACCCCGAGTGCAACCTCCCTTTTCCCTCATAAATAATACCAGTGTCGCAGGGCACTAAGGTGCCAGCTCCTTTAAGAGCAGAAACTGCCTAGGGAGAGAGCCCTAAGAGCCAAACAGAAACCTCAGAGGTGCAGGTTACTATGGCAGCAGGCTAACGAGGGAATTAGCCTGCACCGGCACCGGGAAGAAGGCAGGGCCCTGGGCACATATACCCCAGGGCTGAGACCGGCAGGAGTTGGTCCTCTGGCAGCTGCCAGGGCAAGGAGCCTTTAGGGAAGGATTGCCCAGAGACGCTGGTGGCCACCTGCTATGCTGCATACAGGCCTGGTGGGGCCCCAGGAGCTCACCAAGTACCTTGGCCTACAAGACACTTAGTGCTGGGGGAAGTTTGACTCTTTTAAAGGGACAGAGCACACCCTGACCTGCTTGTATTACGTTCTGGCCCAGGGCTCAGATTTTGGTTGCTGTTTATAAACCAATGGACCAGGCTGAGGCTATTGGGGGAGGAAGAGGCCTCATTGGGGCACACAACATGTGGGGACCCCAGCACCAGTGGGTGCAGTGCCAGGGGGCACAGTGACAAAGGGGTGAGCACCAGCGTGGGCGCAGGGACAGGGCTGAGGAGAGCCCAGTGATGACAGGAGGCCGAACTAGACTAAGGCCTCAGAGGGACAGCATTTAAATACTATCCATGAGGCTTGGGGCATGGTAAAAGGGCGGTTTTGGAGCCACGCATCTAGCTCTTAAGGCTGAGGGTGTCTCATGAGGCATCCATTTTAAGCAAGACCCAAAAGGGGTCCATGAACCCACAGGGTTCAGTGCGGGCCATCAGGACTGTGTCCAAACACAAACTTGAGGGCAGCCTCCCGATTTCTTATAATTACCAGCAAGATGTGGCAGGTGAGGAAAAGGGTGCCCATTGGGCAAGATTGACACAGAGCCCGAGGGGTGTCACCACCATCCCTGGGGACCCCAGCCCATGACAACCAGCAAAGTACGGCAAGCAAGAGAGAGGAAAGGAAAGAGGTCTGCCCTGACCCAGAGAGGTGGAGCCGGGCAGGAGTCACAAGGCCACCCTGGGGCTCAGTCCTGCTATATTGGGGTTCAATAAAAGAGAAAGAATCACAAATATTGTCACTGGGAAGAGAAGACCGGTAACAGAATAAACTGAAAGAGGCTGAGGCTTGAATATTTTTGGTATCTGTGCACGCTCCTTTTTGGTTATAGTTAATTATAGAAGTCAATACTTTATTGAAATGCCAGCTTCCCTGGCTAGAAGGTTTTTATTCTATCTATATACCAGCTGCCAAGTTTGGGGATTACGTTTTGAATGAAAGAGGATTTAAAGTCTCCTCTGCCATAGATTTTCTCCTATCACAACGTCTGTGAACTAAGGTGTTCAACTGAAGGAAACCCCAAGACAACAAACAGATTTGGATCATATCTTCTTTTACAATACCTTGTGGGAATAATGCATGTACACAACACCTCTGGGACAAAAATGGCAATTGCTCACAGTGAAAAAATATTGAGAAACTCATTAGTTATTGTTAGTTGTTTAGCCGGTAGCTCCAGTCCGTGCTTTGGCATCATTCTGTTTCTACAGCAACCTGTGCTAATAAAGATGGCAAAACTGGTGGCTGCATTTACAGGCTTCAAGGCCTTCCTCAATGTTAAAAAAAAATAGAATTGTAACAGCCGCTGGAAACGTGGCGAGAGAGAGCGTGTGCTTCACAAACCGCTGCTCTAGCGACTGTGTCGTCGGACAGTCTGCTCGCCTCCAGAATCTGCCTGCTAATCTCGCCGGTCTCAGAGCTCAGCAATGTGGTAAGTCACTCAGGTCTCCTGTTTGAACGGCAGCATATTAAACCAGCACCTATATCAATACTGCGGCACCTAAACACAAATTCAGGAGGAGCTGACATCAGCGAAGCCGTATCTGTGATGAATCTGGCCAGAGTCTGAGCAGGAATTAACAGAGGGCTCAGATGTGAGCACAACAAATGCTCTCAAACTTTTTGGGTTCATTTCAGGAGCTCAGATTTAAATCACTTACCGCTGCATTTCTTCTGTGCAGCTTTCCCAGTCAGGAAAGGAGAAATATACAAGCAAAGGTTTATAAAAATGATGCTGTAAAAACTGAGTAATTTTCAATTAGAGCTAATTTAATTAGAATGACTTAGTGTTTAATTAATCCGTCTAATTAGAATTAATTAGGATTGCTATATATATGCTTCTAAAACTAGATGTTTTGAAGTAACTTTTTTGTTAGTTTCCTAATATTTAGTAAAATATTATCTTTAATCTTTAATAACAATTTTTAATCTTTACTCTTTAATAAAATATCATCTTTATTCTTTGTTCTTGGATGTATAACTCTGTACAGAACTGTATTAAAATACTCTCTTTTCCTTAATGGGCCCAAGTTGCCAAGTAATCCAGAGCAGTCTATGAAACTATCTCTTACCAGGAATTTTTTCCTGTGAAAGATTTTCACACTTAAAGTGGATGCAACATAAACTGTCACAGAGTGGTAAAAAATAACGCTAGAGCAGTCACACAGACTGCTCTGGATTACTTGGCAACTTGGGCCCATTAAGGAAAAGAGAGTATTTTAATACAGTTCTGTACGGAGTTATACATCCAAGAACAAAGAATAAAGGCTGCAGCTATGGAGTAGAGGCCTGCATCTGTGAAAGCAACAACTTTTGAAAAGTATTTAGCATTACAGTGGTCAAGCAAACCAATATGAGCTCCTGATGACAAAAAGGCTGGGACCCTGGGATGTAACAACCAGAGACAGGAATGGGAATACCTTCCGTTCTAACCTGAGAAAAAGTGTTTGTAATGCGGTGTTGCTTCCTGACCTTTCCGTCCATTCATTCCACCGCAAGCCGGGCAGTGTGCAGTGACCATAATACTCTTGGCAGATCATGACTCAGTCTTTGAGCCTAATAGGAGGTCTGTGCGAAGCAGTTACTATTCGCTTTGGATTCGGCCAATTCGGGGGATAGTGATTCGATTCGGTGATTCAAATCACTGTCCGAATTCGATTTGGCCGAATCACCGAATCGGCCAGGCCAGGCCAGGCCCGTCTCCCACCCTTCTCCCAGCCCAGAAGTGGGTGCCCCAGCTCCCAGCACTAGTGTAAAAAAAAAAAAAAGAAAAGAAAAAAGAGAAAAAAAAGCCTCAGCTCACCACGTGCGGCTTGGCAGGGGGCGATCCCTGCTGCCCCCGCTGCATGGGGGTCTCTGCATGAGCTCCCCCCCCCCCAGCTCTCCTCACATGGGCCAGCTCCAGCCCTTCAAGGGAAAAAAGCACTTGAAAAACCTCAGTACTCACTGCTCTCTCTGGCAGGGGGCAATCCCTGCTGCCCCCGCTGCATGGGGGTCTCTGCATGAGCTCCCCCCACATCCCCAGCTCTCCTCACATGGGCCAGCTCCAGCCCTTCAAGGGAAAAAGGCACTTGAAAAACCTCAGTACTCACTGCTCTCTCTGGCAGGGGGCAATCCCTGCTGCCCCCCACTGCCTTGCACTACATGGGGGGCTCTGGATGAGCCCTTGAAGCCCCAAGGCCACTGCAGGAGCTGCGAGTCCTGGTGCTTTTCTTGTTTTTGTTTTTTTTCTTAAAGGGCTGGAGCTGGCCCGGGCAGGGCACCCATGTGGGGGCTAGGGGAGCAGGGGGGAGTTGGGGGCTCATGGCAGAGCCCCCCCATGCAGTGGGGGGCAGCAGGGATTCCCCCCCGCCCCCGCCCAGCAGCACCCGGTGAGCACCGGGGCTTTTCTTTGAAGTACTGAGCTGGGGTGGGCAGCAATGGGGGCACTGGGAAATGGGCAGGGGGCTGGGGGGAATCTTTTCTGAAGATCTGAAGAGCTTTGAATTGATTCGGACCTTTAAATTGGTCCCCTGATTCTATTCGGATTCAGAAATTCGGCCACCGAATCAAGTCAAATCTCCTCCGAATCGACAGTGCCGATCACCCTCCCGCTGCCCCCCACCCCCGGGCTTCTAGTATACACGTAACTGAAGAACAGCTTTCTAGATGTCTTGATGACTTGCTCTTATATTCATGGTCACCTTGATTTACACTGCTCAACCCCCAAAGAACCAGCAAAATAGGCTTCCTCATAACTCCCATCACGGCTTCTAAGGTGAGGAGCTGAATTTGCTCCTTATAACAGCTCTAAACCTTGGCTGGAACCAGTCCACGGCTTGGCTTCAAAAGGCCTTCTCTTAGCAGCACTATGGCGAAGGAGAGTATGGCTGGGGGACACTGCCGAGAGAAAGCAAAAGAAGTAAATACCCCATGACAGGCTTCAGGACCATTCCCTGGACTTTTGTCCCCGAGAACCTGTGGCGGCAAGTAGAGATAATGTGTGTGACTCACGGTGCTTTTTTCTGATCTGTTTTTAGCTAACTACAGTCAGCCAGAAATAGTGAAGCTACACCAGGGAACGGTAGAGCCTGGCACAGCTTTGAACCTCTCCTGCTCCTCCAGCTGGGGCTATCCAGAGCCCGCACAGATGAGCTGGCAAGTTTCAAAGGGAAACTTGACTGAGGAACATGTGGACAAAATGGCAGTTTTTCAGGATGACAAAACAAAGCTGTATAAGGTTACCATCACTTGGACCATCCAGGTTCCCATGGATACCCACATTAACGTCAGCTGCCTGGTTTACCCAGCATGGAAGATGGAAAGCCTTGTCTCAGAGTCACTGTGCATTGGTGCGTCTTGCTTTGGCCATGCTGACTTGTCTGCCTTTAGGGGCCATGAATACTGAGGTGCATTGGGACACAACAGTCACTAGTGAAGGTTAAGGCAGTCACCATCAGTGTAAAACTTTTATTTTATAAATAACAAGAAGTGGCAAAAAGTTGAACCTAATATTCTAACCTGGTAAGCCCCAAATTATCCACTCGGATGTGCTTTCATTAGCCCATCTCTAATAACTGAGCTACACGATTCTTGCTGAATGGAAACCCCTAATTCCGGTACCCTGCTGCTGTTCTGTAATCCACCATGAAAGTGTGCGACAAAGTCTCCTGTACCGGCTGAGCCAAAGAAAGGCTTACAGTTACACCTGTAGCTCAAGTTGGAGACATCTAAGCTGTGGCACTAAACAACTTACACTCAAACCCTGCCGTAGGTAGGCACATCAGATGTCAGAGTTGTATATGAAATGACTTGTTTTTTAATCCTCTCCCCATTTTAAAAAAAAAAAAGCCCTTTTTAATTCACACTGTGAGGAAAAATCCTTTAGTACCCTTTAGCACATGTTTTAATTTGTACGTGAGGACATGAATGGATCAGGGTAGAGGAGCTCTATATGCCGGTCCCTTGTACATATTTGCATCCCCTTGGCAGGTTGGGTGTTCTTGCAGGGTGAAGCACACCTCGCCTGCCAGAGGGAATGGCAGGAGGGTAGAAAGCAGGGTTGAGTAGGCATGTTCTCTGCTATTGCAGCTGCCGTTGTCTGTGTCTCATTTAAAAAAGCATGAGGGGGTGGACGCTCTGTTCCTCAAACATCACAATAGGGAAGTACTATTCATAGATAAATCTTCCAAAGGCTGGACACAGCCTCTTATGCCCTTCAGAAAGAGCCATACTCCCAAAGATGACTGTAGCAGTGAAGGTAGCTTCTCTCCCTGACTGAGGGTCTATCCCAGTGATACACCAACCCTATATTGGCACCCAGGAGTTAAACTCAAGTGAAATTCAAGTCAACTTGCCTCAGGATACCCCCAACCAAACCTAAACTTTAAGGACATGATGATAACAAATTAAGGGAAAACTCCCCTGCACTCTGTGCCTCTTTCAGATCCCCCTGCAACGCTATGAATAGCACAGTAGAACATATCATCTGTTCTATGACTCTCACCTCCAACAGTTACCAAGAATTATTTAGTACAGTTCCTCAAATTTACGCCCTAGCACAAAACTTTAACAGAAGTTTCACGTGCACTTATATCAAGAAATCAGCACAGCTAACTGTTATACATTCCATGCTTTTAGGAAACTATTTTCCCTTAATATTTTTGAGGTGGCCATTAAGATTTCAAGCTCAAATAAAGCAATGTAAAAGCAGCAAGGAATGCTGGAAACGTTTTAGCATTATCTTTTGATTTATGTGCTTTGATGGTTTGGGCTAGGTGGGATGGGTCATAAATGTCATTAAATGAGTTTATCATCAGTGTTAAAGATTTAAAGTCTGTACTCCTTTCTTTATTCAGCACCAGAACCAGTAACACCAGTCATGCACCCCATTATACTGCTTGCAGTTGGGTTGGTATCTGGAGTGGTCATAGCTGGTGTGGTCCTTGTGATGGTGGTGAGAAAGAGGAGTAGATGTAACACTTCTACCAGCCATTGTAAGTTTTTGCTTCCCATTTAGTTCTGCTTTTTCCCACATTGCAGTTCTTCTTTTGAGTCCCTCTGAACATTATCCTTCATCTTACAGTCAAACGGAAATAGCTAGTTGATAATACACTGGCTACCAGCATGCATACTGAACAGCAAGGAATCAATTAAAATTGCAAAACAAAACTTCTTAATATTTTATATCTAAAACACCACTTCATCTCTGGTTTGCACAGAGATGGGAATCTCCTGAGGACACCCTTTCCCCTGAGATATTGTATTAGACTCTTCTTGTTACTGGCAAAGTGATTTGGTTTTAAATTTTGGTCAGTGACTTAAAGACTAGGAGTATAGGGATCAGGATAAAAGAGGAGATTATGAGATTTCATTTGAACAGCTAGATAGGCAGAGGTGGGAAAACAGATGGGAATAGGAAAGGATTCTTTATGTCAGTTAGCATAGCTTGGTCTTGATTAGAAGAAATGATGTTTCTCTAAGCATCCCCCTTACTGATGATATCTCCAACAGGAGTGGATGGATGTCTTTGCACCCAGGAGGAAAGGTGTTTGTGCCATCCCGTATGTTAGCAATGTGGTTACACTCACTATGCTGGACAACTGTGCACCCACTCAAGGGCAGCCTCTTTCCAGCAGCATGTCCATATACCAGCATATCCATGTATTCCTCCCTATCCCCACTTCCCTTATCAGACTGACATGTTCTTCTCTCTTATCCTACATGTAGCTCTCACAGTCTTAAAACATTTCCACATCCTCAGTCCCACCCCTCTGCCAGCTTCCCTTCCTGACAGATTTGGCTCATCTGTCATAGGAATTGTGGATACTTATTTTGTCTAGCACCACTAGGTAGACTAGCAAGTCTAGCAAGACTGTAGCAAAACCAGTAAATAGTAATAGTGACAAATTCATAGCAATTAATAATTATTAATTTGTCAGCTTCCAATATCAGTTACTCCAGATGCTATACTGAAAGACCTGTCTTCTGAATGAGAACTAAATTTAGTCTTCATTGTTAGTCTGTGCTTGAATTCCTCCATACTGCTCCAGCACTGAATCCCAAAAGTCCTGCAGTTACCTCAAATCAAAAGGCTCCTACTCCTAATATGGGAGTGCTGTCCTTTCTTGTATCAAGAATAAACTACGTTCCCCCGACAGTCTGGGCCTACATTTCTTCACACAACCAAACAGAGTGCAGTCCCCAGCAGACGTAATTCTCTTCGAGGGGCCTTGTCGCGCAAAACACTTAAGACATGTTTTATTTAGATCAGAGTTGGCACATCTGCGTGTGCACTTTAATGTGCAGTAACCTGTTTTACTGAACATTTGAGCATCACAGCAAAAACTGTGTTAATATGCTAATGCAAGTAAAATTAGGCTACTGAGTAATGAGCATCACTAAAAAAGCATGTGCTTTCACTACTGTGCATAGGACAGCCTAATGCACATTTAGTTAGTGCCTCATATTAGAGGTGCTAAATTTAATGCATGGTAGAAAAAGCGCATTAATGAACATGTAGACTCACCTAGTAAGTATTATTGTGCCATACTAAAAATTAGGCTGTGATCTGAGCCATGGGCGACTGGTGCTGCCTTAGTCAGGGGGGCCCTGTGCCCCCCCACCCCAAGATCAGTCTCGCCGACTGGGGTGGGGGTTCCCCCTGGGCAATCCTGCAGACTGGGGGCATGGGGGGGTGTCCCCCGTGACGGCTGATCACTGTGAACGCTGCAGCCACTTCTGGGAGCAAGTGCCGGCCAACTACTGCAGCCATTCCCATTCCCCCCCACCCCAATCGCTGGTCAGGGTGTTCACCAGCGCTCTCGGAGGGTGCACGTGCACTCCCCATGCATCGCCACTGATCTGAGCAGCCACATGGTAATGTTTACTACGATCTCTAACACAATCTCTTAAAGCACAAGTTGCTGATTGTCAGTCCCAGCCCGGCACCACGCCAGAGTCCTGAACCAGGTCTGGTGCACTGCTAGGGCCGAGACTGACAGTCAGGTGATTATTGCTCTCAGTCCCAGAACTGCATAGGGACCTGCTCAGGAGTCTGATGAGGGTCTGGGGCCAGGACCAACAATCAGCTCATTGTCGAGCCCAGTCCGAGCACCACACCAGAACCAGTTCAAAGCTACAGCGTAGTGCTGGGACTGACAACCAGCTGATGGCCACCACACCATAGCTGGTTCAAGACTGCTACCATGTTAGGGCTGGGACCACCGGTGAAGGCTTGGTGCATCAGAGGGGTCCCTTGTGGGTGTCATCGCTAGGTGACTGCCACGTACTGCTTGTATTATTTCCATGGAACAGCCAGTCAGCAGCTAAACATACGTTACTTAGTACAACTTGGAGGTAGGCCTTGCACAAAAGGTCCTAACTTTGCTATGATAGTATCAATCTTAGCATGCGGTTTACTGCTTGAATGTGCAGACGCTTACATTTTAAATACAGATAAGACCTCCCCAGTGTCCTGTATAACAAGGCCCTTCCTCTACTTCCTAAGATCAGTGGGGTTTTTAATATTGGCTCTTTTTTCCTACGTAACTCCTATTTCTCAGATTTCTGTAAATTTTGCATTTATTTATTTCATGTCTCCTTGCAGCTAGTCAGATGGACACAGAAGTGAACAGACAACCTAATAACAAGTAAGTATTTTTGCAACCTTTGATTGCAGTATGTAGCAGGGAATGAGGTAAGCTAAGTCCTTCATCCAGAGCCAGGATGGAGAACCTCTCCGCGGGCTCAAAACAGTGGAGTGAAATACTTTAGCTTGCTGACTGAAACACAGTGTATGTCATTTTCTGCTTTAATTTTCCCCTGCCAGTGAACAGAAGCGTGCCCTGTGCCTATATGAATGTCTTTCAGTTTTTGCAGGCTGTTATTTTGGTGCTCCTAGAATTAGAGTAACTGGTGCATTAGAGCAGAAGAAATCCCAGCTCAGAGCCTCCCATAGGTTGAGATTTTTTCATTCTCATATCAACTAACACTCCTTTGTTTTCCTCAGAGATGAAGACTTGAAACCAATGACCGTACAATTTTGGAAAGGAGAAACGCAGTCCTTCCATTAACTCCCCAGGAGGGATCATCCAGATCCAATAAGAACAGAAAGCTCCCTCCAGCAGGAAGTAGGGTGAAACCCAGAGAAAGCTGTGATGCAGACATGGTTAAGGATGAACTAGAAAAGAAGACAGTACTGTCCAAAGAACAGAAATCTCTCAGCCTCTCCAAGAGGACCTGGTGCCCAGCTATGCAGAGACAGTGATTATTCCCGGTCTCTTTTGGACTCGTTAACCCCCATCCTGGATCATGTACTCCTCCCTGGACTGGTCGGGACCACATCAGACTTTGCTAGATATTTGGGAAGAGAAGACAAGCTAAACAGAAACATTCTTACTCTGATCTCCCTACTTGCTTTGGTCTCACTTCTTAGTCTGGTGACTGGAACTACTATAAGTCTTACTAGCTAAGGAACAGTATTTTTAAGGATAAAAGCCCACATTGGGAAATGGCGAGGATTCTATAAGGATAATATATAAGGATTATATTTTTCATCAGCTTTTTATTTTTCACAGTTGTTTGCAATCTCGTCACTACCCCATAAATGAAGCACTCAAATGCTATATACTCCCTAACCCCTGAAATTAAGTGACAAAATTAGTGTCATGTAGGAGACAGTAGGATACCCAATGAAAAAAGCAGGCTTGGCCTTTCAGTGAATCATATTCCTCAATGAAAAACTAGTCTGAAACAGATTCTGCCTATTAATCTTGAGCCATAAGTATTTTGGCAGTCAGCTGGTCTGTGACTATACTCACCTTTGCTCTGAAGCAGAAAGAGCAACTGTAGGTCAATTGCCTGCATTCTGAGAAAATGAATGCTGTCTTTGGTGAACATTTGATATGAGATGTAAGCAAAGGAAAGTAATTCATCTGTGAACAAAGTTTAGCAAAACACTTTTTAAAATTATTATTATTATTATTAGTAGTAGTAGTATTGAAACTTTACTTGCTTGAATTTGGGGAGTATCAGTGATTGTTTTGTTAGAAAAGAGCACTGACTTTGATATTCTAACTTGGTTCATTACATTCCGACTTCCTTAATTCCCCTTGCATTGTCTAGAAGGAAAGCGTTGCATACTTTACTCTGTATTTAGGTAGTTGCTTAGCATGCAGAATAAGTCCAACTTCTTAGCAGGTGACTGCCTACCTGGCAGTGATGGAGAGGAGTGATCACAGTAATGTAGCCTCTTAAGTATCTGTTAGCCTTCAGGAGAACTGCAATAGAAATGACAAGATCGAAATACAGAATCATGACCACCTGTAGTAAAAAAAAAAATTAATAGCAACAGGGGTATTAGCACCTCATGTTCTGGTCAGAATGCAGCTAAGGTACTTATCGTCTGTTGACCTAAACTTCCTACAACTTCAGCTGACTACAATGGATTTCTCCTCTCTTAAGTGACTGTACACATCTTCCACTTCTACCCTAGAGAATATTTCACATTCGTGCTGGATGAATTTGTCTGAGTGGGCAAGTCTACACGTTGCTGTACAGCGAGGTTGTTACTGCACCGTGCTTTAGTACTTCCTTTTGGAACTGCCCATACTATGCCACGCTGGTGACGCATGAGAAGATTTCCCTGCTACACCACCGTAGCAGTGCCCTATAATCAGGGAGGGCACTGCTAAAGTGATGTAGCTGGCAACCCCATGTAGACTCACATGATCACTACATCACTGTAGTATACCATTCAGTGATGTAGCTTGTCACTACAGCACCGTAGGGCAACTTGTAAGTGCCCCCAGTGAGTAAAGCCATTTGGGATCATGCATCGTACATGTTTATAAGTTATTAGCCATATTACACTAAAATAATTTTGTAAAAAAGTCAAAGGTTTTATTTTTAAGTAAAAGTTTATATTTTCTAACATTATTATTATTTAACGAATTATTAAAGTGCACATTTTCTGTACTTGTGTTTTATTTTTCTGTCTTTAAAACCATCAGGATATTGGTAGCTATATGACCTGTTTAATAACAGCTCAAAGAGATAGCTTAGAGATAGTTCTCTGTGCAAACCATGGGGGAATTGCTGAATACTGCGCATGTAACTAATGTAAAAACAAGTGAAGGTTTTGCACATAACAAGAAAAGTAGCTAGTGATTTATCAGCAGCAATCTTTGCAGATCTGGCCATACGCATGCTGATGAGGCACCAAACTCCAAGCTGACAGCCGGCCCATTGAAGTTTATTCTTCAGGTTGTTGGGAATCTGTCTGGCCTCAGGACATCCCTTTCATTCCTTGGAGCTCTCAGAGCAACAGCAGAGTCTCCCTATGCCTGAGGAAGGGTGCTTGTGCTTGAAAATGTGCTACAAACTTTATTTCAACTACTCAGTTGGTCCAAAAAAAGATATCACATCTACCCAAAGAACGTTGCGAAGACAGCCCTTAGGCATTTCTAAATCTCAGTGTAAATGCCATACATAGAAACTCCCTTGAAGAAAGAATGTTTGAAAACCATTTGAAAATATTTGAACCATGGAAGCTCAATAGATATGCTTTCAATAGGTTTCCATATTTTCTCCCCTGCTCCTTCTTGCTTATTTTTCCTTGGATTACCCACCTCCAACTCCACACCAACAGTGGAGTTATATCTTGCCAATATTCAGATCCTGCCCCACCAACAAACAATCTCCATTGGTTTTATTTACATACAAATCATACCAATACCTAAATTCCCTTGGCTGAGGCCCAAACCACTGGGTCAGGGCTGAATGACGGCAGCCAGAATAAAGGACAGCGAAAGCCAAGAGGGCCGAGGACTCTGTAGGAGCACCACACTGTGGACAGAGTAGCATCTGTGAGGTATGGGCATGGCTGTAAAGGAGAAGGAGGCCAGAAACTTAACCCATAAGACAATTTGGGGCCAGTGGGGTCAGAAGCCCCAAAACTAAGAGACTGTGGCCAAAGGTGGGGGCAGGGGAAGAGAGAAGGTAAGAACCCAACATTCAGATGGGCCAAATTGGGCCCAAGAGAAGTACTGAGCACAGAGGGACAGCACCCAAGGCTCACCAGGCTCTGAGGGCAGTCTCTCCTCATTACCTCTAACACCAAGGTGTGGCAGACAAGGAAGCAGGGCGAGACCCTGAAAGGCTGAAACTAGAGCCAGGCAGGATCAAGGTAGTTCCTGGGGGGGCATCATGGCTCCCCTTGGGCACCATCCTATTACAACCAACAGCCTCTCCTAGAGACATCTCAATGCCTACCAGAAGATCCACACCACTCCGCCCCCACACATGCATTCTTATCAACCACTGGATTGTCCACACAGCGGCTGAATGCAGGTCTTCTATGTCCACTCACTGTACTTTAATGGGCCTCTCATAGTTATTTGCTCCTTGGAAAGGCTGGCCATCAGAGAAAGAAACTATTGCTTCATCAACAGTATCAAAAAACATCTCTGATTGTTCATGTTCTGTTACAAGAATATAGATAACTAAGGACTGTATAGCTCCAAATACCCACTGGAATCGACTCCAAGAGTCAGAATTGTGCTTGAGTATGAATTAATTTGAAAATATTTCTAATGAAAAGTAGGGCAGGTTTAATCAACTGGTGTTACCTGAAGAAAGTTAACTTTGACAAAGGCATTCCGATTAGCTTTAGCATACACTTCACAGGTGTTTTTCTGCTGTCCCAGACAGGTTGAAACAGTAGGTCTTAGAGGTGGCAACTGATTCATTGATCTCAGTTCAAAATAAACTCTGAAACCTAAAGGCACCAGTGTAAACATCAGCATTAACTGCTACATTGCTATTACTTTGTACACTATTCTTATTAGCCAGGTAGTGCCTTTATTCCACAATCCCATACTGCTTCACACAAGTCTCCAGGTAACTTTGCCTCCCATATTAACCTGTAACCAGGTGTGAGGCACCACGGCGGTGGGGCACAGCTGTGGGCAGTTAAAGTGACAAACTTTAACAGTGGTTTTGCCCCAGGAAAACAAAGAACCGAGAGACAGCTTGCTCCACGTGGTGGAGAACGCAGGCAGACTAAACTGCAACGTCAGTCGTGGAGTATAGGAACCCGCAGCAATGGATGGAGGGGCTACAACTGCAACAGGAGCAGCTATTTCTGCAGCTACAAGCCCAACAGCAGCTGTTTTAGGGCGTACAGCTGTAACAACTGCGGCAGTGTCAGCGAAAGCAGCAGCGGCAGCAAGAATTCCTGAGGCTGCAATTGAGGCCGAGTTGGATCCCCACCCATGTCGGTGAGCCACCAGGTTCCCTGAGTATAGAGGGAGGAATCCTCACAAAGGTGGGATTGACAGACGATCCAGAGGATTTCCTCACCACATTTGAACGGGTGCCAGAGGTTTGTCAATGGCCTCAGGAAACAGGCTGTGAGGGTAGCCCCAGGTTCCTTACTGGGCCTTGGGAGCAGACTCCACCAGCGTAGCTCTCTAGGTGGCATATCCCCCGGCCTACCGTTAAGTCAAGTGAGTATGTTAAGTAACTTGCATAAGTTTCCACATGCTCACAATGACGAGGAGCCAGGAGTTTCTGGGAAAAGTGAGCTTTTGATTCCAGTGACGTTATTGACCTTGTTTCATGTGGAGAGCACGCCCAGGTGAGGATACGTCACGTAACTGAAGACTGGCACGCAAACTTACCATTTTAAAGAGGCGCGCAACCTGTTCACCTGCGGTGAGTGAGAATCTGATCGGGTGATGAGTAGGGTTCTGAGACGATCACGGATTTCTTGTCAAAGATGCACAGCATGTGCATGGGTACAGGGTCATTTTTCATGGAATAGTCACAGCACTACCATTGTTCTCGGCACACGCGTCCTGGTCGTTCTGTGACTATTCCATGGAAAAAGATCTTTACCCATGCACGTGTGGGAGACAGGCACAGGTGACTGAAGGCCAGGGTTAGCGGGGCTTAGCACCCTCAAACACAGGGCAGCGCAGCGCAGAGAGCCACAGGGCGGTCCAGGCACAGACTCCAGGCAGTTCCTGTGGCGGGGGAGAGTGCACAGGCAGACACAGAGCTTGCAGGCAGGCAGGATTGCAGCTAGATGGCATGCAGACCACTGCCCACCACAGCAGGTAAGTTGGGGAAGGGGCATGTAGGGGGGCACTTCAGGAGAGGCCTGAGGGGCACATGGCCCCTGGATCTGCGTGCAGGACAGAGGCAGGCTGCTGCCGCAGGCTGGGCTCTGCACCCACCCCGCTGCTGCTGTCCCAGGAGCTGGCGCCGGGAGCCGGCAGTGGCAGGCACATGGTGTCACACTGCTCCCAGGGCAGTGGCAGTGGGACACAGAGCCCAGCCCGCAGTGATCAGCCCACCTCTGCCCCATGCACAGATTGGGGGGTGGGGTACATGCCCCCCCAGGTCTTTCCTGAGGTGTGCGCAGTGATGGGAGCCCCTGGGGGCACCTGGTTGAGCCACCCAGATCCTGAGCATCTCATAACCTGCCCCAGGGCCTCACTCACCCCAGCTCCTGCTCCTGCCTCTGCCTCTACCTACTCCCTTTCTCCCTCTTTCCCTCTGGGGGCCTTGATCTGCCACCGACCCCTTTGCCCTTCCCCGACTTACCTGCTGTGGGGGGCAGTGCTCTGCGCAGCCTGGCTTCAGTCCTGGCTGCGTGCGGAGTCTCTGTCTGTCTGTGCATACGGCTCCCCTGCCCAGAGCCCGCACTCGGGCAGCCTTGCAGCGCTCTGCACTGCCCTGCATTTGGGAAGGGCTAAGCCCCATTAGCCCTGGCCTTTCACCCCTTAAACGTTGTGGGGTGGGGTGAATTTCACAGTTTAGTGGCATAGAATGGGGCCAGGCTGCACGTCAATGCTCGATGAGAGAGAGCTCCCAAAGTCCACCATTTCGAATTCTGATCCTTAGTGAGGGCTAATGACACTCAATCTTTAATGAAGAGGATCACAGCTCCACACCAGGATTTACAGGGCCCTCAAAGCAGTCCTATTGAAGGGTGGAAAATTTCATGGGGTGGAGTTGGACTGCCAGGAACCAGGGGGGAGCTGGCAGCCTACAGGTCCAAGGAAGCTGGGGCACCGTGGCAAAACAGCCAGGAGTCTAGAGAGGCTTGATATAGAGGACATGCCTTCGTTTCCCCTGAGGTCCCAAACAGGGGGAGAGTCTTTGAACGGGGAACAAGGAGAAAAAGACCCCTTGGATCAGCCCCACAGCCTGGGCAGAGGACAGCAGGCACCGATGAAACGCTTCCAATTCAGGGAGAAAGGGCACAGGTATCGAGACTGCAACAGGATGGACTGTAGATACGTCCGCAGCTTGATCTCGGAGGCAAAACAGGGGAATGCAGACCTGAGAGGGCATGTAGTTCCAGTACAGATCAGAAGTATCCATGAGATGGGATTTGTAGATTAGGTTTCTAAACAAATCTTTGTACACGAGCAGTTTGTGGGTCCGGTTGACATCCTGGAAGGCAATTGTGTGCACATCATGTGCATTCATGGGCATACCTGGCCAAACTGCTGCTTCACCCTGTATATATCCTGGGTCTCAAAATGGCCACCGTCCTCAAGCACCTGGCTGTTGCTTGCTCCAGTCCCTAAAGTGGCAGGTACCAACAGTGCCCTGCCACGAGGTCCATAGCAGATCTGCGGCCACCATTTGTGCGGAGGCTGAGCAGAGCGCAACCACCTCGGGGTAACAGGTGGCACAGTTCAGGTTAAATTGTTAAACTGCCTGCGGGGGCGAGGGAGGTCAACTGAGAGCAATGAGTCGCTGACCCAGTGAAAGCTAAAAGTGCCCGGGGAGCAGAACTGACGCAAGGGGGGACGGGCAGTGCCAGCAGAGAGCATCGGGCTGAGCCACAGCATCCTCTCTCCAGGTTTGGGGAAGGACCACAGCCATGAGTTAACCTTTTATTGGTTATCTAGTTTGGACTAAGTATTTTGTTGTTATGGACAGTGAATTTTCTTGTGGGGACAATTTTGCCCCAGGAAAGCAAAGGACTGAAAAGAACGAACTCGCTACACAACCCGATGTTTATCATAGTTAAGTCTGCCTCATCAGCAGCACAAAAATCTACGGCACACTAAAAATGTCGAAAACCAAACAAGCCCCACAACAACTACTGTACTGGCTGTATTATCTACTTTCCTATTTAACTCCTGTTTTTTTTATTTCAGCTAGCTGAAGTTGCTATACAGTTTCTTGTTTCTCACATAGGAAGGCTGTGGAATCTAGGAGCATACCCCACAGCTGAAATCCAAATGAGCGGTGTGGCTATGCAGTCTTGGAAACAGGACTTGGAGCTGGAGAAGAACCGTGAGGTTTCCCAATGAGAGTTGGGGCTAAAAAGCCAACAGCCACATGAGGGAACAGGCTGCTGGCCCTTGCAAAGTAGCAGTGCTCCAGTGGGAGAGCGCGCCCGGGGCATATAACTGCCCTTAAGGCTGGGAGAACCTCGCAGTCAAGTCACAGTGGTTATCGCGGGGCTCACACCAGCAGAGTCTGCAGTTGCTCCTAGAACAGGGGCACTCAGCCCGTGTCCTGTGGGCTAAATCTGGTACATGGAGCTGTGTAACCTGGCCTGTGGGCTCCCCACGGGTCTGGAAATATGGCAGTGGGGGAGCAGTGGCAGCATTAATCATCAGTGCACAGCATTGTTGCCTGGTCCGTTGCAATGTATGGGGTTGCTCCATGGCTGGATGGGATGCCAAGGATCACACCTGTGGACTGACTCTGCATGTCGACCCCACATTGGATGCAGTTTGCAGACCAACCCTACTTTCCAAATCTGGCACCTGTGCTGGCCTCAGGCCAATTGTATGGCCTTGGAACAGTGATGGGCTAGATTGGATATGCTCAATGCTGGGCCAGAGGATCCATAAGGCATGAGGCTGGGTCGGGCATTTAGGTGTATATTTTTGCTGTCACCACAAAAGGAATTGTGCCATGGGCATTAGTCCTATTTTACTGGCAGGCCTAGTAATGCAATCCATGCATTGCCAGTTCTCATGGTTGTGGTCCCTGTTCTCCCTGAAAAACTCCATCACTCATGTGATTTTTTTCAATACTGCCCAAGGGAAATCCCATCACAATTGTCACCTTCCCCATTTCTCTGCTAGCAGGGATGCTTGGGAAACAGAAAGGCCCTACCAGAAGCCAGAGATGTTTTGGAGTATGGAAGGAGGGAAATGGAGCAGCTAACACCACTTTTGATGGAGGGGATAGTAGAGCAGAAAGTAGTCCAGCAGTTTCATAGTAGCTGGGGTCAGGAGGGACCTGAACAGATCATCTAGCCTGACCCCCTGCCACAGGCAGAAATGAATGCTGGGTTCACAAGACCCCAGATCTCCTCTTGAATTTGCCTAAGGCAGGGGCAAGGACCACTTCCCTGGGAAGTTGGTTCCAGATTTTGGCCACCCTAACTGTAAAATATTGCCTTCTGATCGCCAACCTACACCTGTTCTCCATCAGCTCATGACCATTGTTCCTCGTCACCCCAGGTGGTGCTGGGGAGAAAAGGGCTCTACCTGTTTGCTGTTGATCTCCCCTGATGAGTTTGTAGGCAGCCACCAGTTCCCCCCTTTTGAAGGCTGGTACCAGGTCCACCCCAGCTGAGGATGGCTTCACCCTTTTGCAGAGGAATGAGCCTTCTTCATCCCTGCAACGCACAAACTGGGAAAGGGGAGAAGAAGACCTCACTCAGCCATCTCCCTAGCAAAGAGCCCCTAAGCTTCTGGAGGAGCATTGGGTGTGTTGAGAGCTGGATTGACATGTGGCTGAAGTAAGTGAAGGCAAAGGGCAAACCTGACATAGAAGATGGGATGTATATGATTAACCGCTGAGCTTGGGGACAGTCATGGAGTAGTGGGGTAGAGAAATAATTCTTGAGATTTTTCGGCTTCAGGGAGAACTGAAAACTCTGCATCATCACTGATGTAATTTGATCCGATCTGGGTCTTCTAGGAAGAGCTTTTGCTGTTGCTGGATGAAAGCAAAGAAATAATCATGTTCAGTTTACAGAAAAAATGATTAAGGGTGGACTTGATAGCAGTCCTCAAATATCTGAAGGCCTGCTATCAAATAGAGGGAAGATAACTTTTCTCCCTGGCTGCAGAGAGTAGGATGTGCAGGAATGGCCTGAAGTTGTAGCAAAGTCGGTTTCAATATCAGGAAAAATGTCTTTAAAGTTAGAATAGTGAGGCAGTAAAACAGACTGCTTAGGGAAGTAGGAGAATCTCCCTCATCAGGGGCTCTCAGGAGGAGATAGGACAAGCATTGGTCAGGGATGATTTCACTGTGGCAATGTTTGCAGCGTCATGCAAAGAGTTGGGAGGCCCAAGGGACCCTAACACATGCATCACTCATTGATCAGGAGAAGCAGGGACTGTGATTTTCTCTGATAAAAACATTCCAAATTTTCTGACTTAAAAAAAAAAAAAATCCACATTTTTCCATGATTAAAATGAAACACAATTAATATATATAGTGGTGTTTCATTTTAATCACAGAAAAATGTGGATTTGGGGTTATGTTTTTAATCAGAGAATTTGGGATATTTTTTATTAGCGAAAACTAGGATTCCTGAGGAGAAGACCTCTACAGTATATAGCAGGTAGAAATTAGAGAGAAGAGTCCTGAGCATCAAAGAATGATAGTGAAACTCTGCTTCATTCTGCTTATGAAAAAGGATTATTTAATCTTCTGGGATAATTTTATGAAGGAGATATGACAATAGACAGGGGAGAGTTAGCTCCCCAGGCAGGGTGTGCAGTGCATGGAGCTGTATGCAGTCCCTAGGTTACAGTGCAGTTTGGAGGGGGGTTAAATTCCCCCTGCTTTGGTAGTCGTGAGATGGGGCTGGGAAGGAAATTTCTTTTCTTCTCCTGTTGCTATAGATGTCAAGGGGTTTTTTTTTCCACCTTCCTCAGAAGCATCGAGTGATGACTGCACCCAAAGCTGGGGATTTTGACTAGGGTGTGTGGGTTCTGCTGGGATTTAAAAAAAAAAAAAAAAAAAGATCAGAGGCTTTCGGCTAGAGGATCTTCCTCATCTGCTTAGGGTCAGAGCGATTGCCATATTTGGGATCAGAAAGGAATTTCACTTTATCGTCAACCAGCTAGTCAGCATGGACCGGTGGGAGGGAGAAGGCGCCTTTCTCCGTAGTCTTCTTCCTGGCACCTCTTGAGTGTATTTTAACAACTACTTACTCTCCCCACAGTGGCAGGAAACTGGCAGTGCCCTTGCCCCCATGTTTTACCTGTGGCAAGTTATAGTGTTTTTGATGTTTTTCAGGAATTTTTCCTGGTAGCTGTATGAGAAGGTTAGTTGTCAAACTTTGCAAACAGGTTAGACCAAGGTTGTTAAGTATACAGCCTAGGACTGAATCTGAACCAAGGAAAGTTTCCTCCAGCCCCTGGGGCTACTGGTAGCCCCAGGAGTTCAGAGGCAGGGGAAGCAGCAGCGGTACCCTTGGTGGAGGGCCAGCAGGAGAGGGGTCAGGAGGTGGAGCCCAACACCCATGCCAGCGCTCCATTTGCATTGCCAATGCTTGCCTCCCTCCCACTTGCTCCAACGCTGCCATCACCACTGCTTGATCCACTGCCACCAAGTCCGGATTCAGCCTGTGAGCAGCCCCACAGACCGGATCCGACCTGGATAAGGTGGTGCGAGTTTGACGCTCCTGGGTTAAACAAACACTTGTCTAGCACCGTTTCGGTAGGGATGATCCTGCTTTGAATAGGGGGCCGGGCTAGGTGACCTGATGTAACAGGGAACCCCAACCCTGTTAGCACCGTAGGGAGGGGAGAGCAGGGTCCCCAGGGGACTAGTACTTTTGTGGTGTGTAAGGGAAGAGCTCTGCAACAACCAGCAGCCACATAAGCCCCAACACTGAAGCCTAGGACTGGGGAGGACTGCAGGACAGGTGGATCGGACTGCTCGTTAGGCTGAGCGGAAACCTCTGGGCCCGTTGTCAATGGCTGTGGCCAGGTGGGCAGAGAGAAGCAGCGCTTGCCAGGGCTAGGGGTGGCAGTCAGCGCCTGGCAGCCTGAGCTGCAGGGTGAGGTGCCGGGGATGGAGCCGACGGCCAGAAAAGGAGGAAAGGGTGCCCTGAGGGTCGAGGGAACTAGCCAGCTCTTTAGGCAACTGTTAGAGATCCAAGGTAGAGTTTAGATCTGAATTGCAGTCTGATGGTTTCCGCTTTGTGCTCTAGTTGTTTTTCCTTTGGAGTTTGTGCTGTAACCAAAGGACTGGGCTGTGGCTGTGGGGGAGATGTGGAGACCGCATAGCAGGTTATCAAGGAGCGCTCCCCATGTCGAGACCCGCTGTGGGCAGGAGCTGAAACCCAGAGGCCACGTTGCGAGGCAGCGGACCTGGCTTCTGGGAGACGGGTTCAGCCTTACCGCCCCCCTGAGCTTGCACGCTCTAACGAGGGGTGCGAGGGCTGCAGGGCATCTGAACGTTCCCCGTGATAACGTCGCTGGCCTACTTATGCCAATGGGACACGTGCAGCGCAGCAAGTTCTTGGTGGGAAGACTGCCCGAGGTACAGCGCTTCCTGCTAGATGGAGTGCCATGCGCAGCGAGAGCGAGGAGTGCAGGGGGGTGAGACCCGTTCACACCGCACCCCTGTCCATCACCGTCCTTCACACCATCCCAGGTGCCTGGGAGGCAGGTCCGGGGAGTCTCCGGGAGGCGATTTCACGAGTGAGGAGCCCAAGTGGAAGTGTGGGCCGGAGCCAGAGGGCACAGTAGGTGTGGAGTTGCTTTGTCTCACCCAAGCCGGAGTCCGTCGGGGGTCTGAGGGAGTGGGGATCCAGCGCGACCGTGGGCTGAGCGAGGTGTACAGGCAATGGGCGTGGAGCCTGACCTGGAGAGGCGATCCCGAGGGCCTCCCGCCGCTCCGCTACAGAGCGTTTGAGGTGATGCATACGCAAGGTGCCGAGTGCCCCAGGCAAGGGAAACCCTCACCAGCTCTGCGTCATCCCTCCGGGGAAGGGAGCTGAGGCAGGACAAGTTGCCTCTTCAGGGTGAGCTGAGGTTGCTGTGGTTTTGTATGTGTGTTTTCTCACTGGTTTCCGTTTGTTTGACACTGCTTCTAGTATTACAAGCTGTTCCTTGGGGTTTTTCTGAATACGAGCTGTTTAACATAACTGGTGACCGAGGTTTCTTGTGCCTTTGGGTGGCGGTGGGCTGTAGCTCAATACCCAGAGGTAATTAATCCCAGCAAAGAAGCAGTTGAATAGTCATAACGTGGCTCTTTCTTCCTACAGGCTGAGGGGCTCAGCCGGAGACTCCATAGACATTCGGGCTGGAAGGGACCTCAGAAGATCGTGGAGTCCAGCCCCACCCCCGGGCAGGAAGGCAGCAGGAGTCGCAGGATCCCAGCAAGAGACGCATCCAAATTTCTCTTGAAGGCGTTCAAGGTAGGTGGTTGAACTACCTCCAGCAGCAGTCTATCCCAAACCTTGGGGGCTCAGACAGTAAAGAAGTTCTTCCTTATGTCCAGCCTGAAACAGTTTGTGACCATTCAACCACGTCATCCCTTGGGGCGCTCTGGTGAACAAACAGTCCCCCAGATCCTGATGAGCACCCCTGGGAAACTTATAGGTGGCCACCAGATCACCCCCGAGCCTGCGCTTTTCCAGGCTGAGCAGTCCCATGGCTCTCAGCTTCTCATCGTAAGGTCTGTTTTCCTGACCTCTGATCATGCGCATGGCTCTCCTCTGGACTCTCTCAAGCTTCTCCACGTCCTTTTTGAATTGTGGAGCCCAAAATAGGACCCAGTACTCCAGCTGCGGCCTCAGCAAGGCTGAGTAGTGGGAGAATGACGTCCCAGGATTTGCTTGAGAAGCATCTATGGATGCAAGCCAGCGTCTTGGTCGCTTTCCTAGCCACAACATCGCATTGCAGACTCATGTTCATCTTGTTGTCAATCATGACTCCCAAGTCCCTTTTGTCAGAAGTGTTAGCTGGTGTAGCACTGCCAAGCCTATAAAGCATGCTATGGGTTTTTCCACCCAAGGTGGAGAACCTTGCATTTTTTGATGTTAAATGCCATCAGGTTCTCATTTGCCCATTTCTTGAGCCTGTCAAGGTCAACCTGGATTGCCCTCCTGTCCTCAGGTGGGGACACTTTACCCCAAAGTTTGGTGTCTTCGGAGAACTTGGCTAGTCCGCTTCTGATGCCAATGTCCACATCATTAATGAAAATGTTTGTGACAGGGGTGCGCCGGGCCCGCCCTCAATATGGCCCCCACACCCGTCTCTGGGCAACCGCCCACTTACTCACCTGCCATGTCTTTGATCTTGATTGGTTCATTAGCAGGAGGCTGCCCTTCTACTGCCCCTCCACTAGGGGGCACTGTCTGCGGCTCCTTCCTCCCCAATACCGCAGCCCAAGCCTTGCGGATCTTGCGGCCCCTCTCTCGTTTTCTCTGGGCTGTCACACAATTGTAATTGTCCCTCACCTGGACTCTGTACACCCCCCCCCACAGCGCTCCCCAATACAGTACTCCCCTCTCTGGGCTCGCCTCGCCCTCACAGGGCTTCTCTGTGCTCTGCCCCTGCCTGGGACCTCAATACTGCCCCCTCCTTGGGGCTGACTATGCCCAATTTGGGCTCTCCGCAGCAAATGCGGCCCCCTTTTAGGGACTCCCTGTGCCCGAACGTGGGCTACACAATAAAATGGACCCCTTTCTATCATAGTATCTAAGGTCAGGAGGGGCCTAGACCAGGCCATCTAGTCTGACCCCCCCGCCAATGGCAGGAACAAGTGCTGGGGTCACAGGACCCCAGCCAAGTACCTATCTAATCTACTCTTAAAGACGCCCAAGGTAGGAGCAAGAACC
>JAGPOW010001296.1:7749055-7762633 GCA_030014935.1 Caiman crocodilus | reverse complement strand
GCACCCCAGGGAGGCACTCGGAGCCTGGAAGGTGGTCGGGCGCAGGGAGGTGGGCGGCTCAAAACGGGAGCGCCCCCTACTGGCCCGCCACATGGAGAACTTCTGAAAGATGCAAGACCTTAATTTTGTCCTCTCAGAGCAATGAGGATTTTTCAGGTAAACTGCAATACCAGATGTTTCCACACCAGTCTGCTTTTGCTTCTGAGGGAATCCACATAGAAGCCAGTTTCACACTGAATGTCCTTGGGTGGACTTTGTCCCTCTTATACTATTGCTTTTCCTGCTACTTGGGGGATCTGCCAGAGAGATGTAATGCCAGAAATAGGGTGGTTTCATTCAATAAACTTGGTTTGTGTATCCCAGGGACTGCACACTTTTAGCTGTACCTGGAGTTATGTGCTGGACTGGTCTCATTTAACAAAGTACTCACCTTTTTGGACACAAAGAGAGATTGTTTACTAAGGGTGTGGGAATCTTGATGTAGAAGAAAACTGTGGGAATGAAAAGCTAGGTTTCCATACCTATTGAAGTTAAATGGCTTTTTTCTCTTTGCTTATTCCTCATCAAGAAAGAATCCCCAGAAAGAAGTGTTTTCTGAGTTCATGAAAGAGTATGCAAAAACTGTCAAAGGAAATGATGTTAAGAGAGCTTAGGGCCTAGGCTAAGAGGAACAAACTTGAGGAACAGGAGAGTTAGCAGAAAGAAATGGGAAGCAGTAATAGAAGGACCAGTAGATGCAAAAGGAATGTAATGGGGAGGATTGGCTGTTTACGTGTGGCAGCCAGTCCTGGGGTTGAAGCCCAGCTGTGGGTGATTTAGCTAGCAGTTAAAAGTCCAAGTTGGCTGGGAAAGAGAGAGCATATGCATGCACAGAGAGGTCAAACTAGGAAAAGAGCAGTTTATGCCCAGGAGCAGACCAAAACCCAGACAAGCTCACCAGACCTAAAGAGGCCTCTCCTACCATATGGAGGAGAGATTGCAGGCACCCAAGCCTGCTTATGGACTATTGTTTGTAGTAGGAGGACTTGTCTGTAGGGATCCCAAGGGAGCAAAGCACACAACAGCAAGCACCCCAACCCACTTGCAGGCACATGCTAGAGACAATGAAATAGGAAGCTGGGGTGTTACAGAGTATGTATGCACAGGGAGAGCAAAACCAAACCCACGCAGTGCCTTGCTTTTCAGAGTACTGGAAATGCAGAGTATTAGCACTGCACCTCTTGTCCATGCCTACAGCAGTGCACTCCATTGAGAAATGACGCTAGCCACCAGGAGAACTGTAGCAACTGGGAGTCCTGCAATCTGTAAAACGGTTGTATGCTTTGGGATTACTGCATTCTTTACACTGTTCTTGGTTTGGCACAAGACTGTGCAATGAGAGTTATCACCAAGTGTCCAGTGGTGATATGGCTGAGGTTCAGGCTGTCATATATACCCTTTTTTGTTAGTATAGTTCTTTGTTTTCCTCAAGTTTAATGCATACTGGTGGTTTTAAAAAAATAGATATAGTTATATATTTCATAGCAGTGGCTTTAAGAATGACTAAGGTCACAGTATATAGAAACTGCCCACTCAGCAAATACATAAGAATTGCCTATTGTGCTATTACATGTCAACTTATAGATAGATTACCTCTTATTATCACTGCACCTCTTCATCCTCTCACCCCCAACATGTACAGGCTAAGGAAAACATATAGACTGTTTTCAAAACAATTTTCTTGGAGGTTCCCTCATGCCAGCTGCTTTGCTGTTATCAGAGGAAACTTCTCACTTCAGGCTATTCAGAATGAGCAAATAGCCTCCTTTCTCAATAATCAGCTCTTTCCCGTCCCTTTGTGTCATAGGTACTATACACAATGCAGGAGTATCTTTATATCTATATAGAAAGAGCTTAGTCCATCTGTCTGTCTGTAATGCTTGTGGGGGGGGGGTGTGTGGCTCCAGCCAGTGCTACGTCAAGGATGCCCATCAAGAATGATAGGTGAGGTGGGTGGGGATGGAGCAGTGCCACCCACCAGCCTGTGCTGCCCCCACCTCCCAGGAGTGTTGTGGGGGGAAACTTGCATACAGCAGCCACTGCTGTCACCAGCTACCGCCCTGCGCTGCTATCACTTCACATCCAGCCATGTGCAAGCTCCTCTTCCCTCTCCCTCCCCTGGTCCTAGGAGGCACCGGTGGCATAGAGCAGGGTGGGGGTGGCACTGGGCTGGACGTAGAGTGGAGGGGAGGGGATAGTGCAGGGCCGGATGCAGAGCAGGGAAAAGAGGGTGGCGCATGGCTGGATGTGGAGTGGTGACAGCGTGGAGTGGTGGCAGCACGGGCTGGTGGGTGGTGGCAGTGGCGACCACATGCAACCTATTAAACAGAATGGACCAGGATATATTGTCTGGCATATCTAAACCAATGCTGATGCCAGCGAGGGTAATGACCAGGCAATAGATCACTCTAGATATGCACTGTTCATATACCATATTCATATTCTTCTCCCTAAGTATCTACTGCTGCCACTGTTGGGAACAGGTTGTGGGCTAGATGGACCATCAATTTGACTAAGTATAGCTGTTTTTATGTTATAACTGTTTGCTCTTGAAAACAGTGGAAATTGGCAAACATGTCTTTAAGAGGGTGCAGCAGGGGCCATTTCTCTCATCCAGGTCTCCCGGGTCTCTTCTTCCACTTCCTCTCACTCTTGCCTGTCATGCTTTGTTATTTACAAAAAAATTAGAGGGAGGGTGGATGTTAAAGGAAGAGAAAAAATTGGCCTGACTGGGGGCAGTTCTCTTTGTAGGGTTTCTCTCACCTCTGCATCCTGCTCCTTACCACTTCTGGCTGGGCATCCAACTCGCTTCAAACCTTTCCTGGTGTAACACTCATATTTCATATTTTGGTCAGGAGTTATAGTCACCAGCTACTTCTGCTCACAGTGCCATAATAGCCCAATTAATTGTCAGTGAATTTAATGCCATCTTTTAATTCTTAGGAAGTCAATTAATTGGTCAACAGAAATAACCATGTCACAAGTTTTGTCTGTAAGCAGCTAGAGGTGCAGGCCCCAGAAGCCAGAACTTCTGCACTGATCTCCTCAACAGCTAGCAGGCTTCATGGCCACAGCAGGGGCTACCATCCCTGCAGCTTTCATGCTGCTGTGCCTTAACACACAGAGTTTCACCCATGCCATGAGTTTTGCTTGTCCACAGCTTGAGGTGCAGTTCCCTCCCAAACCCCTGCACCAATCTTCTTGAAACTTGGCAGGCTTTGTGGCCTCAGCAGGGGCCACCACCCCTGCAGTTTTCACCCCCTGTGATGTAACACGTACACATGACATCAGTTTTGCTTTCAAGAATTTGGGGTGATGTTCCCCCTGAACTCCTGCACCCATCTCCTTGAAACTTGGCAAACTTCATGAGCTCAGCAGAGACAACAATCCCTGAAAATTTCATTCCAATCAGACAAAAAAACCAAAGTTATAGATATTTCATTGTTTCCCCATTATACCCTATGACCAGATCTCCAAAGTGGCTCTGAAGCTTTTCTGAACCACTTCAGAAAGCCTAAAGAAGCCAGTGCTTTGATCTGGTTATGCTGCTTCAGATGCCGAAGCGTCCGAAGCTTCTCCAGATCTGAAGCTCTGTCCAAAGCCTCACACAGCCCTAGTAGCAACTTGGGCAGCAGCAACCATGTAATGATTGAATTCAGGATACATAGGAAGGGAAGGAGGAAAGCAGCAGTGTACAGACTCTAGACTTCAGAAAACCAGACTTGGACTCACTCAGGGAAGTCATGGGCAGGATCCCCAGGAAAGCCAATCTGAGAGGAAAAGGAGTCCAGGAGACCTGGCTGTAATTTAAAGAAACCTTATGTAGCGTATAGGAATTAGGACTTTGCAAAATTTCACTGAGTGTCCTGTTTTGAAGCTGATTCAATGCGTTTTGACCTTGAAACAGTGAAATCAAAATGAAGCAAAAAGCTTTGAAACAGCTTCAAAATGAAATGAGGGCACTCAAAACATTTTGAGTTTCAAAGCAGTCCCATGGAGCTCAGCCCAGTGGTGGGAGGTGGAGCTCAGCCCTGGCTCTGCCCACCTCCCACCACTGGGCTGAACTCCATGGAGCTTCCAGACTGAGCTACAGGGGGCTGCCGGGCTGAGCTCCATGGGGTTGTGGAGCCCCGCTAAGCTCAGCCTGGCAGCAGAAGGTGGAGCGCAGCCCTGGCTTTGCCTGCCTCCTGTTGCCAGGCTGAGCTCCATGGGGCTGTGGAGCTGCTCGGAGCTCAGCCTAGCGGCAGGGGGTGGGGAGAGTCAGGGATGAGCTCTGACCAGCTCTCCCAGCCCCATGGAGCTCAACCTTTTCTCCCAGCACTGCTGGACTCCCCTCAGGGGTGTGGGCCCTCTTGTCTGCACTCTGGATGACAGGAAGCTGCTGCTGCTGGCAAGTGTCACAAATTTTGCTTTGAAGAGTTTCAGGTGCAGTTTCCCAGAAACCTCTGCACCTATCTCCTTGAAACTTGGCAGGATTCATGCCTTCAGGAAGGGGCTTCCATCCCTGTAATTTGCGTGTTAAGCATTTTCATGATTCCCCATTATAGCCTATGGGCAAAATGTCAAAAGATGTCAGAAAACAAAATGGAACAGTGCTTTGAAATGAAATGACATGATGAAACAAAACACTGTATCCTTCAAAATGGTGAAACAGACAGAGCCCCCCATGCGGTGTGGGGCAGTGGAGGCAGTGGGGATCGCCCCCCACCCAGCAGCACCCACTGAGCTGGGGCTTTTTTTTCCCAAGTGCCGGGGGTGGCCTGGCCTGGCTGATTCAGAGATTTGGCAGCAGCTAAATCTCCAAATCAGATTCAACCGAATCGAATCAGGACAGTGATTCGAATCACCGAATCAAGTCACTGTCCCCCAAACCAGCCAAATCTGAATCCTAAGTGAATACTAGCCGCTTTGCACAGGCCTAATACCCAGTACTCTGGTTGATGAAGCCCTAAGCTGCTTTCAGGGGTTGTTTGCAACTGCATCACATTGCTGACTCATGTTGAGTCTGTGATCCATCAAAGCCCAAAGATCCTTCTCAGCAGTTGCCATTCAGCCAGTAATCACCCATTTTGTATCTGTGGGGTTTTTTAATTGCTCTTCCTGGTGTTGCACATTGCCTGCACTGACCATTCTTTTGCTTCTAGCCCAGCTATCAAAGCTGTCAAGATCCTTCTGAATTCTACTCCTGTCCTCCAGCATGTTTGCAGTCCTTTCCAGTTTAATGTCATCTGTAAATTTACTCAGCAAGCTCTCTATTATGGCATCCAAATAATTAATAAACATGTTGAACAGTACTGGACCCAGGACAGATCCCTGTGGAACCACACACAAAACTTTCTGCACTCTGACATGGATCCATTTATACAGTAAATGCTCTGTTATCCGACATCTATGGGGAATGGGGGATGCCAGTTAATCGAATAAGCTGGTTATCTGAGAGTTATACTTACGGTTCTTTTCAAGAAAGAAACAAAGCCTACATTTAAACTATGATACAATAACTTTTAATATAACATTTTAACTATGATATAAGAAATAATATAGTAAGTCGTATACTGTACATTTACTGCCCTTCAGCTGGTTTTGAAGGCACCAGCCTTCAGAGGGTGCCTCAGAACATGGCTCTGCTTAGGAATGTGGCTCTTCTTGGGGATCATCAACTTCAGTAATATCTGATGTTGATGTTGATGGTGTTGAAATGCCTGGATCCACGACACAAGATGCAGAAGCTCTTTGAAGCAACTTGCAGATGTTTGCCTGCCTGCAAGTCAGTTGCCGTTTTTCAGGAAATTGTCGTGAAGAACATGAAGTTGCATCACTTCCTGAGCAGAATCAGAAGACTGCTGCTCAGCAGATTTCAAGAATGTTTCAAGACATTGTGCAGCAGTAGCTCAGGCCACTTTAGTTTCTTCACTTTGGCTTTCTTCTTCTGAGTCTTGTTCAGGTGCAGTAGATCTGCCAAGGTGCTCAATCTTTTCTATAGTTTCAGCAGGAGTAAGGGTTTGTGCAACATCCAGGTCTTGATCAATGTTTACCCACTCTTCAAGTTCAGTATCTTTGAGTTTAGTGAGTGGGTTTGTGGGGTCAGTATTTTGAAGGACATCAAGAATCTGTTAATTAATTTTTTTTCTGTCTCACATTGCAACCTTTAAATTATTCTTCATCAGAAGATCCCTCTGATGCCCACAATTTTCTCCAAGCCCTCCTTAAAGTTGTACTCTTCAAAACAGACATGTCACATTGAAAATTGCATCCTTAATGGTGTACTGCAACTGAAATTCTTGGAGAGTGCCTTCATAGTTGAGTAGCTTTCTCATAAAATCCTTTCTGTAGATGGATTTCAGTCTTTCAACAATCCCCTGATCCATAGGCTGTATGAGTGAGGTGACATTTGCAGGCAGCAGGATGGTAAAACTATTTCCAGACACTAACTCTACTTCAGGAGGGTGAGCTCGACAGTTATCTAAAATCAAAATACAGCAAAAGCTTTGTTATTCAGCACCCATGGGGAATGGAGGGTGCCAGACAACAAAATATGCCAGTTACCTGAGAGGCCTTTACCTGTTCAGGCCGCGGCCTCTCCCACCACATCTGGGGTGTCACCACCCCTCCTGCCACATCGCCACTCCACCCGCAGGCCCTGAGGGACAGGGTGGGGAGCCCCACACAAGCTGCTTTGCCCCAGCCCATGGGGGCCCAGCGGAACTGGAAGTACCACAGTGGGCACTTCCACTTTAGCTTTTATCTTACAAGCCAGTATGCCAGTTTAGAAAGCATGCCAGTTTGTAAGGTTCCGGTTAAGTCAGCTTTTACTGTAATGTTTGTGTCTTCTGGCTTTCCAAGTTTCTTCAGATGTTCTCTCACTGCTGGTACAAAGACATGGTAAAACCAATACAAAAATATTTCTTGTTCATCCGTACATTAAGTTCTGCCTTGTACTCAACAGGTAGATGAACAACACCCTTGAATGCTCTTGGTCACCTGAATTTTCCCACCACTAGCAGCTTGATTCTGTGTGTGCCCGCTGCATTTGCACATGTAAACACAGCCAGACAGTCCTTGTTCCCTTAAAACCAGCTGCACCAACCCTCACCTGCACCAGCCAGGGAAGAAGTTGGCAAACAACGCCAAAAAAAGCTAGTTTCATCAGCATTGTAAATCTGCTCTGGGGTTATGTCATGCTCCTCAACCAATTTATGGAAAAATACACAATATTTTTCAGCAGAGTCATGATCAGCAGGTTTTTTTTTCTTCAGACCCATCAAGCCTTCTGATACCATGGCAAAGTTTGAAGCGAGACAACCATCTATCTGAAGAAATGCATGCCTCAGTCATTTCCATTTGCTGATAGAAGTCTTTTGCCTTTTTGAACAGCATTGGGCCAGAAATTGGAGCTCCCCCCCAAACGTTTTAAGGCAAACCGTTCACACAATACCTTGTCAGATTGTACCAATTTTGGTCTGTACAGAGTACAGTGATGTTCAATTGCCTTACTTGTCTCAGCATTCATCACAAACTGGAGTAACTCTGCCTTCTGCTCCTTGATGTCGTAGATGAGCCAACACTGAATTCTTGCATGTGGTGGTGAGAAGCCCCCATAGATGCCAAGAGGGCTGGGGGAAATGCCGAGAGATCCTGCAGGGAACAAACAGACCCCCCACACTCCAGGAAACTTACCTTCTGGAGTGTAGCCGGAGCCAGAGCCACAGGTTCATGAGCCAGCATTACACTGGCTCTTTAAACAACTGCTCCCAAGGCAGGGGAGTGATGGGCTAATTGCAGCAGCTGGGGATGCCACTGCAGGAAGTTTAAAAACCCCACCAGAAGCTGGCAGGGGAAAGAAGGGACAGAGCGAACCAGCAGGGACGACACCAGGCAGGCAGTGACTCCAGAGGCTGGCAGGAGCACTGCTGCAGGCACTGCACCTGCTCCTGGAGCAAAGGGAGCAGCATCCTGCATTGGGATGGGAAGGGTCAATCCCCAGTCACCTGATTTTAAAAGATTAGAGGGGCATCTGTCTCCCTTGAACAGAGAAGGGTGCCAGACAATGTGAGCCCAGCCCTCTGGCACTAGGGACTGGGGTTCCAGCTGCCTTAACATCCAGGCAATGGACCGGTGCTAAAGATAATGCCTGACCCCTCAGAAAAGGGGCTTACAGGGAACGGCAGAACAATGAAACCGACACCCGAGCGGTTGGAGTGTGGATGGGGCGTAGGGGAGGCAGAGCCCCAAGGAACATTGCGGTATAAACGTGAGTACCCCCCGTCACTGGGTTACCTGAGAAGAGGAACACCACTGAACCTCTCCTTTTACCCATTAACAACAAGTCATGGCAGGAGAGTTGTAAAGGGGGACAATGCAGAACTCACCACACCCACTAGAGATGCCACAGTGGTGCATTGGCCAGAAAAAGAAATTTCTGTGGTAGCGGATCAGTGATCCTGGCCTGGGTTGAAACAGACATGCAGGCACCAGTGGTGGCTCATGCGGAGCTTCTGACGCAAGCCATCCAAGCAATAGGGCCGGTGCTGGAGATGCAACAACTAACTGCAGGGGGCCCAGCAGAAGGATTGGATGCAACATAATGCCACCCTGTTTAAGATGTGACAAATGATGCGGGATGATGACCCTGAAGCCTACATAGAGGCATTTGAATGAAAGGCCCTACAGACCGGGTTAGCTCACACTCAGTGGACTCACCAGTTGGGTGCCCTGGTGATAGACCAAGCCCAAGCAGCGTACAGGGCCCTGTTGAGAGAGGATGCCTGAAGCTATGACACAGCAAAGGCTGTGATCTTGTACCAGCTCAAGATTTCCCCAGAGAGCCATAGGCAGGCATTCCGAGCCCCAAAATCCAAGGAAGTCAGGAGGCCTCACAGTCTGCTATAGTACCTGTGAGACGTACTCAATAAATGCTTTCCTGTGGGCTGATTTGACTGGGATGGTGTCATTGACCTGGTCCTGTTGGAACAATTCCTCTGGGACCTCGAGGAGGACACCCAGGTGTGGGTGAGAAGGCACCAACCCCGAACTAATGAAGAAGCCCTCTGCCTCGCAGAGGGTTTTGCCAGCTCGGAGAACAAGCATGGTTGGGGCCGAGGCCTCCGTTCACTGATAGGGAGCACAGCTGAAGAAGAAGAGAGGTGAAATGAGCCACAGAACGGGATGTTGAGGGGTGTAGTTTGCTACCACTGTGGTTGAGCCAGTCATATTGTGAGACAATGCAGACTGGGCTTTAGTGAACTGGGTCATGGTCTGACAACACCCACCCCACCCCGAGAAAGGGGAAAGGAAGCAGATCCAGGTGAGCCCATGGACTGAGCTTTGGTTCTGCCACACATGAGGGAGGCTGGAACTGCCCGGTCATGACAGCCTGGATCGGGGATCGAGCAATGTGAGCAACTCTGGACACAGGATGCTCCCAGTCCCTCCTCCACATGGACCTGGCCCCTAGCACAGGAGTAAAGGAAGCCAGACCATTGGTAATGACCTGCATCTTGGGTGGCAAGATGCACTTTTGGAGTTGTTACCTCCCCTTGAAGGTGAGTTCCAAGATGAGCTATGGGTCAGTTTGGCCCCAGCATTGGCCTGTGAGACGATCTTGGGCTGAGAATGGAGGCCATTTTACATGGTACTTGAATGTATGCAAGCGACCGAGGAGAAGATAAAGCGATTAAGAAGAGGGGAAGGCTGGGCTGGAGAAACAGCCTCCCCACAGAACAAAGCTGTTCGAAACAGCATTGACACGGAGCAGGTGGCCAACGCTGTGCAGTTCCAGCAGGCCCAACGGGAAAACTCAGAGCTACGATGGCTAGGAACAGAAGACCCAAGAGAGGGGATGTCCAGAAGTGACCCTAACTTTGAGGTAATAGGAGGGCTACTATATTGGGTCCAGAGGGGTCAGGAGGGGATGGCAAGGTGGCAGCTGGTGGTTCTGTCCTCCCTTCGCTGAAAAATTTGGAAATTGGTACACAACTCCCCACTAGGCGGTCATTTAGGGTGCACCAAAACCTGGACGAGACTAGTCCAGGTCATCTTTTGGCCCTATCTACAAAAAGATGTAGAGAGATGTGGTATGGCCTGCCCAGACTGCCAGAAAGCCCAGGAATGGAGACCTCAGCAGGCACCGCTGCAACATGTGCCCATAATTGAGACACTGTTCTCCTATGTAGCACTCAACATTGTGGTTCCTCTCCCAAAATCTCATGAAGGATACCAATATGTGTTAGTCCTACTGGATTACACTGTTGCCCTGTGGGGTCAGGTGAACTCTCAGGATCTCAATATTGTGCTGTTAAACAGAAGGGTGTGACACAATTGCACATATACAAACACACAAATTAATTAGGTGCATACACTCACATACATACACACACACTCACACACACACTACCAGCTCAGGCACATACACATCCAAACCAGTGTAGGCACATGCATACCTGTCACCAATTCAAGCACATACACGCTAAAAATTAGAAAAAATCAATTGTCAATACCCATACACTCAGTACACAGATCACTAATTCGAAGATCATACACTCACCAGTTCACACACATACAACCCACCTACACATAGGTAAGTTCCTAACTTGGATGGTGTGGTATGTATGTGTATGCTTCGGATACCTGGGATACTTGGGGGAAGGTTAAGGCGAGAGAGAAAGAGAGTTAAAGTGTAGGGAGTGAAAGTTGCCAGAACTGGGATTAGACCCGGTGGGCTAGAGCAAAACTGACTGAGGAACTGAGGCTTGGGATTACTTAAGATCAAGTGGCCCTGGGGTTACTAGAGGTCACTGGTGCATGGGAGGGAGAAAAGCGAAAAAGAGAAGCCTGGTGGCAAGGAGGAGACAGCCAGGAAAGAGAGAGAGACAGAAACCTGGGAGTTTGGGGCTGGAAACTGAGGCAGACAGCTGAGATATTGGGGGCGGGGCAGATAAGTGGTGGCAAGGAGGAGACAGCCAGGAAAGAAACTGAGGCAGAAACCTGGCTGCTCAGGGGAAAAGGAAAAGGCAGTGGGGATAAGACAGTGGCAAAGAAATGGGGGTTTGGAGGCGGAGAGGAGCTCAGGACAGGGGTTGGAGGTGGTGGTGAGCCAGAAGCAGGAGAGGGAGAAATGAGACAAGTTAGGAGGAGCGGAGAGTGGAGCAGGGCCAGAACTGTAGTAAAGCAAAACTCAACTTGGAGGTCCAAATAACAGTTTTATTACACAGACAACACACTACATAGTCCCTTGAAGTTATTGGTTCCCACACACACACACACATACAAGCACTCACAATGGCCTCAGGAGAAAGACTCAGTGGAAGGGGTGCAGTCCAGGTAGGGAAGAGAAACAGAGTCCAAGTCCTTGGTTGAAGAGGGGGTGGGGGGTGACATATAGGAGGGGTAGGATGGAGACTTGACAGACAAAACCTTGACATGAGTTATGCTAACTTACATATGTAGGCCTAAATCGTATAGTACCAGTAAAACAGTAATATAGAACAGTAAAAATCAATCTAAACATAATAATTATACAATATAAAGAAGGAGAAAAACATAACAAATACATCTTGCTACCAAAATAAAATGCTGAAGATGAGTTGAGGGGGAGCTCCAGTAAAGGGGGACAGTGAGGGACTCACCATGCCCACACTGCATCAACCTGTTCCTGTTTCCTCTTTTCTCCAGCCACTGCATTATGCCCAATTTCTGTGTAACCACCAACACAACACACTTTTGCAGAGTCTGTCCTCTTTTTGTTCATGGAGTATTGGTAGCCATAGTTGCCGGATGGGTGAGATATTCAGCAAGATTCAGTTCGAAGTCCAAGCACAAGCACAATGCAATCACAACGGTGGATGAGACTGCTGCTCGAGACACTGCCTGGCGGTGTGCTAAAGCATCCCTAAACAGCAAGATGCCGTCTATGGCAGGTGCCAATTAATAAAGCATCCTGGATAGCAAAGTGCCAGATAACACAGCTTTTACTCTTATTCTTTGCTTGTGGCTACTAAGCCAGCTGTCTATCCACCTGTAGTACTTTTGTCTTGATCACATTTCTCTGGTCTTTGTGCGAGGGTCATGTGGGTCTTTGTAAAAGTTCAAGTACACTAGGTCCAATGCATTCCCTTCATCCATCCAACTAGTGACTTTGTCAAAGAAGATCGGGTTTGTTTGGCAGATTTGTTTCACCCAGGGTCTAGTTGCCTTCATGTTAAGTACATAATTGAAACCAGACGAAAACTACATACCCAAATTAATGATCACAGGGAAAATATTAAGGAAGGAGACACAGAAACACTTGACGGAGCAACCACTCATTTTCTGACTTCATTATTCTTGCGCTCAAGGGAAATTTACAAAATACCTTCAGAAGACAAGCCTGGGATAAAAAAAATGTAGAAGCTGGTTGGACACTAAGAACCAAAGACTAAACATTTATTTTGACCTCAAGGCACATTATAATCTGCTTGACTCCTGATAACCTTTCTTCGCACTACAGACAATTGTAGCAGGCTTACCTCTCAGAGCTTGGGTCCTGCTATTGTGATTGGTGGAGCCCATCCACCAACCAGGAGGCAGCGAGAGAAATAACATCACACCCCTTTTCTGAGGGGAGGGGGAGAAAAGCTCTCCCAGACCTGATTGAAGACTGCAAAGGGTCAGGTCGAGCAGACTTCAGGGGCAGAGCCCTGAGCGTATAAAAGGAGCGGCGTGCCCAGCACAAGGGGCAGATGCAGCAAGGACTGAGAAGAGAGAGGAGCAAGGTTTAGATGAGCTGAGGCGAGCTGCTCAGCAGGGCAAAGCAGTAGCCCAGGAAGAGCCCCTGAAGACTTGTGTCAGCAGGGAGCAGGGGACGGCTCCAGCGGTTGGGTTCTCCGTGCGCAGCATGGCATCCAGGCCCTGGGAGCTGCATGAGGCGACTGGGCTCTGCAACCTCTGGTGCGCGGTCAGAGACACAGTGCACAGGCCGGTGCACGGAGCAGGATCTTTGGAGCCCCTGGGCGGCTCAGGTCCTCAACCCCCAGAATGAGGCTGCAGGCGGCGCTGCACAGAAAGCGAGAGACCCTGGGAGCCGCTTGAGGTGGCTCGGGTCTACAGCTGCTGACACGGCCCAGAGGGTCTGGGAACAGACCAGGCCCCAGTGCTGCACAAGGCTGTCCAGGCCTCCAACCCCGAGTATAAGGCAAGGCGTTCCCTACGCACAGCAGTGCCAGTGGCCATAAGCCAGGATGGCGGCAGCAGAGTCAGGCAGCAGGAAAACCCAGCTGGGAACAGAGCTCGACCTGGAGAACAAGAGGCAACCCTCCGGGATTGCGGAGTAGTAGTAAATTACCCTGGAGAGAGGGTCCCCACAGAGGAGGCCCTCCCCCCAAACTGGATGTGGTATATCTGTGTGTGTGTGTGTATAATAGTTGTTTTGCAAACTTGTACATGGATTTTATATACACACACACATATATACCACATCCAGTTTGGGGGGAGGGCCTCCTCTGTGGGGACCCTCTCTCCAGGGTAATTTACTACTACTCCGCAATCCCGGAGGGTTGCCTCTTG
>JAGPOW010001296.1:7709090-7729398 GCA_030014935.1 Caiman crocodilus | reverse complement strand
GACCCCGGTGCTCTTTCCTGCCAAGGCAGGGGGTCGGACTAGATGATCTGCCCAGGTCCCTTCCGACTCTAGATACTATGATACTATGATACTATGACAATGCAAGGTCACAGCCGGCAGGGCTAACCAGACCCTATCATACATCCACAGGTGCATCTTAAGTAGGGCCAAGGAGGTGATCCTCCCCCCCTACCCAACACTGGTCAGGCCGCAGCTGGAGTACTGTGTCCAGTTCTGGGCACCCCACTTCAAGAGGGATGTGGACATTGAGAGGGTCCAGAGGAGGCCACCCACATGATCTGGGGACAGCAGGGCAGACCCTACAATGAGAGGCTACGGGACCTGAACCTGTTCAACCTTCACAAGAAAAGGCTATGGGGGGACCTGGTGACCATCTATAAACTCACTAGGGGGGACCAGAAGGGTTTGGGGCAGACCTTGTTTCCCCCAGCGCCCCCTGGGATAACAATGAATAATGGACACAAGTGGTTGGAGAGTAGGTTTAGATTGGACATCCATAAGAACTACTCACAGTCAGGGCGGCTAGGATCTGGAGCCAACTTCCAAGGGAAGTGGTACTGGCTTCTAACCTGGGGGTCTTTAAGAAGCAGCTCGATGCCTACCTGGCTGGGGTCATTTGAGCCCAGTTTCCTCCTGCCCAGGCAGGGGGTCAGACTTGAAGATCTACAAGGTCCCTTCCGACCCCACTTCTGTGATTCTAAACTCCTAAATCTAGGACAGGCAGTGTTGCATGTGGCTTAGACACTGCTCGTGATGGTGATGAAGACCTATAGAAGGAAACTGCCTGTGGTACTTCTCTCATCACTGTTGCTTATTGCAAAGTGAACTTGGAAGACAACTTATGGCGGGCTAGCAGGGGGAGCTCCTGCACTCTGCCCCTTTGGATACACAGGCCTTGTAGTCCTAGAGGGTGCTTAACCCAATGCCAGAACTTGGGGTGCTTTCTTTAGCCTGAAGCCCAAATAATAGCCTTCTTTAGTCAGGGGCAGGCAAGGGAGCACCAAGGCATAACCCAGTCCCTCTCCCAATAAATCTCCCACGCTGTGCTTAGAGGAGAACTGTATTGGTACAGAAGAAAGACTTGGGATAGGATACAGGATAGAGCAATATAAAAGAATAACCTTAGCGCAAACATTGTGGCCTTGTAGCTTCTGATTACACAACTGCTGTACTGCAAGCTATATATCTAGATAGATCTCAAGTAGCTTACTCACAAGTATCATCCAGAGGCTGGTTGCTTTCCTCTGGAGGCAGGCAGTTTCTTGTGAGTCCAGTTTCGAGAGAGAGAGGGAAAGGGCTGCAGCATTCAGCTACTCTTCCTCTCTCCCCAGGAGCCCTAGGGCTCCAGCAGGGGAGCTCTCTCCTTGCTTTCCAGAATGGCTCTGCTCCTTCCAGGAAGAAGATACCCTATATATCCATGTTGTGACCTCATCACTAAGTTCCCACCAGAAGCAGCCCCATTGGCTGATGCCTGGTACTTTTAAGTGACCTTACCTTTCCAGGTCAGGAAGCTAGTCACATGACTTACAGTGGCAGGGAAACTGAACAATGGGAGGTTTCCCCTGCCTCCGGAGGAACTTACCTGCCCAGGTCACATAGGCAGAGCTGGTTGCTTAGCAATCAGAGTGATAACCAGGTAAGAAAAGAATAGCAAGGAGAAACCTAATACAAGGGTCTGGGAAAGCATTCTGCCACACACTGGGACCAGGCGTGCTTGTCTGGAAGGGTTCTCTTTCATGCCCAAAGAGAAATCACACCGAGAGCTACTAGATAATGAGTTAATTAGCAAGGATTAACACCTACAAAACCACAGACTAAGGAGAGGAAATGATCAATACAGACAAGCAACTGCCCCAAGACAGAGACAGTCAGTGCACAAGCACCCACGTCATGAGTTTTGCCTGTCAGCAGCCAGAGATGCAGGGCCCCAGAAGCCAGAGGCCCCTGCATCGATCTCCTTGACAGCTGGCAGGCTTCATGCTCTCAGTAGAGGCTACCACCCCTGCAAGTTTCATCCAAATAAGACAAAAAACAACAAAGTTATAGATACTTCATTGATTCCCCACTGTACCCTATGGCCAGATCTCCGAAGCGGCTCTGAAGCTCAGGGAGCGCACGTGCAGCCACATGCACCGCCACACTCAGGGGCTGCACGTGCACCCGCATGTACCCGCTATGCATTGCCCCTGATAACTCAGCCCAGTATTCTGTTAGCATGCTTCACAGCAATGGCACACTGCTTGCTCAAGGACACGTGGCTGGCTCACATGCTGGGATTGAGGCCGGATGGGAGGCTGGCACTGGCCCCTGTGTGCTGTGATTGGGTCCCTGGGGGCCGACACTAGCACCTCTTGCTCCCCATGCACTGGGATTAGGTCCTGGGGGCTGGCACCAGCCTTTGAGCATTGGGAATCGGTCCTGGGGGCCCAACACCACCCCCACAAAATGCAATTGGACACCAGATCCAGCATGAAGGGCTCCGGGTTCCCCATGGGCCTGGAGAATTGGCAGCAGGGGAGAAACACCACAGTTCCCTTGCTGCCAAACTTCCAGAACCGTGGTGTCACAGAGCCCTGAGGTGCCCTGCTCCTGACGAGGGGAAACTGCCAGGGAGGGAGCCCGAGCAGTGACTAAGGAGCCCAGCTGGGGGTTGCCAGGGCAACCAAAGAAGGTCAGCTGACCAGAGGGGGCAGGGCCTAGATCCCTTATAAACCCTAGTGGCCGGGGCCAGAGACCGTTCCCTGCCAGCGGCCCAAGGGGAAGGACCTCTCTCAGGGAAGAAGATGGAGGCCTGACTACAGGAGCAGGGTTTGACACTGATGAGGGAAGGAGTGTTCCCCGGTAGGCCAGACTGATGTTTTAGCCAGGTGGCTTTAAATTACATTACGGTCCAAGGGCTTGTGTTGTCTTGTGGTTACAAGACTGGTGGTTTGGGTAAGGCTATTTGGGGTTGGAGGAGGCCTCATGGGGGACTCACAGAGGAGTGTGAGGTGCCAGTGTGGGCACAGTGAGCCCCAGAGCGTGGGCAGACTTACTGGGAGGCCCCAGTGTGGGCACGGAGAGCCCCAGGAGAGGGCAGCATTATTGGGAGGCCCGAGTGTGGGCAGCATTACTGAGGAGCCCCAGTGTGGGCACGGAGAGCCCCAGGAGAAGGCAGCATTATTGGGAAGCCCGAGTGTGGGCACGGAGAGCGCCAGGAGAGGGCGTAGCATCACTGAGAAAGCCCCAGAGCAGGGGCAGCATTGTAGATAAGGCCCCGGAGAAGAGGGCACAGAATGAAATGGGGCTGGGGAAAGCCCTAGCACCAGAGGGAGCGTGTATCAAAGGAAGGAAGGCCCAGAGAGAACAAGAAGGGGCCAGACAGTGACAGAGCTGAGACAACGGCTATTCCATTGGCCAGGTGTGGACTGTGGTGTAGGGGAGGAAACAGAGCCACAGATAGCACCTGCTGGCAGTGGGGCAGTACAAGGGCAGACTCCTGCTAATTAATACCAATTAATCACAAGGCATGGTAGGTGGGTGGTTGCCCCAGGAACAGGTGTGCGGGCCACATTATGGTCAGCCCAGAGCAAGTACCTGTTACACACGGGAAGCCCCACAGGCCATATCTAGCCTGCAAGCCAGAGATTGAGCATCCCTGTTCTATGGCATCCTGGATCCCTCCTCTGAACCACACTTCAACAGTCTGCTTCGGGGCTCCTCTACACCTCTCTTTCGCTCTCTAAAAGGCTCTTGAGGAAACCCTTTCTTTTACAGGTGGCATCCTAATTAGCCTTTCCAGGTATTCAAAACCCTTTATTAGGTGATTTGTTGCTTATTAGTCAATATGGGCAGATTGCTTTTTCTAGACAGTGACCAACTCTTTGGTTAGGGAACTTCTATGTAACTGGAGGACTATTGGATTTTTAACAGCCTCTATGTCTATCCATGTACCATTTAATCCTTGGATTAGTGTATAGGAATTGGATGATATCACTTCAAATAGTTGGAAGCCCTATAATGAACTCCCCTGTTTTTTACTGTAGAACTTAACAAGGCAGCAGCGTATTTGGGTAGATAGGGTTTGTGGCTGTATGTGGAAGAGGTGTACAGTGTATTACCAAATGGATATCAAGTTTTCTTGGGCATGAGTATAACCAAAAGGAGGTGATTGCAGAAAAAGGTGGTGCAGCTGGCAACAGGCCACCACTACCAGTGGGAACCTGTTTGCTCCCTTGTAAACCACTTCTATCCAAACTGCAGAGCTTCCCAGTTACACCTCTGTCCTTGAAGAGGCAAGAGAGCTTGCAGAGCAAATACATTGCTGCCCCAAGATCAGAACCAAAAAGAAGTAATGGTTAGACTTCTAGTGTCTCCTTTACCCTAAAGAAAGATTGGGAACTACTTTGTGGCTAGTCTTGTGTTGCTTGCTGCATTCCTCCTCGGAAGTGCTGCACTGTGAAAACTCTGGGCAGCTTTTCCATTCAAATAGAGACGGGCAGACAGAGAGCCTTGGAGAGCATCAGGACTGAGGGCTGCAGATCAGGAAAGTGTGCACTGAAATCACTATGCAAGTTAGTGCTGCAAGTGTGTTGCTAGCTTATTCGTACTGTTTTGGGAACCAGAATATTTTTAGAAATACATCAATCCTATATCTTAAGTAATTTCTCTCTCACTTCCTACTACAAAAGGAAGAGTTTCACAATCGGTATATTCCTCTTGTAGTGATAGGTGGAGTACGTTACAGTGGTATGTGTTACAAGTGCTGCCAAATTAAGTCTAAATACAGCACAGCTTGGGCTGTTTTATTAAGAATATCAAGTCCTCAACTCCTGGCTCTGTAGGGTAAACTGGCAGATGTTCAATATATATCTTTTTTAAGATGGATCAGGAGGAAGTAGGACAAAGTGGAAACACTGATAGCCTTGTTTTCTAACAGAGAAGCAATTCTTAGGAGAGGGAAGGGTGTGAGATGGGGATGTCATGAGGCCAGTCAACATTGGCCTGCCCACCTATCTAAGCCAGTCTTCCCTGTCTCTCTTGCCATGTCTTAATGTATAAAACAGGATGTAATGATGTGGGAGGCTGCCCATTTTATGCCCTGATGCTAAGGGTGTCATACCCAGCTCTGAACCTTCCCTTATACAACATCTCATGCCTCACAGATGGCTTCCAGATTATTATCCCTATCCCAGCCCTTAACTTCAGCCTCACTCATTGGGCTCCATGCTTCTCACTCATACTGGGACACGTTGCTCCTCGCACACACTCGGGGCTCCATGCCCCTCACACACTTGGGGCTCCTTGCTTCTCACTAGGCTCTGTGTCTCTTATTAGACTCCATGACCTTTCCACAACTCTGGGCTCCTTGCCCCTCACTCTCTTTTTGGCTCTTTGACCCACTCTGGACCTCCTTGGTCCCGCCAACTTCCTTACCAAGTTATCCACCAGGCTGTGGAAGCCGAGGCTTTAAGACGCCCCGTACTTGCCTTTCACAAGGGGGGCAACTGGTTTGGCATTTCCTAGGGACCACCCTGCCACAGGCAGCCCCACCGCACCATCCAGCCCTAGCAGGATGTAATTTTAGGTCATGCCCCAGGACCAAGAACTTCCTCCATCCCCATAATTCCTGCCCTGTACCTCTGAAACGTCATGCAAGTAGAAGCTCCAGAAGGGTGATGTTCTCCCTCCGGGTGCTTGGAGCAAACTGCCAGCTCCACCTCTTAGGGCTTGCTCTTATCACTAGAAGCTATGTCCTCTTCCCAACTAGGCAGCCTCTTGCTGGCTGTGTGACTCCTGACCGGGAGTGCCACCACCTGCAGGCCGCTCTGCTGCTTGTTCTAGCCCTTAACGTGGCAGGCACCAAAGCTGTCCTTACACAAAGGGACCATCTAGCCTGACCTCCTACATAAGAATGATTACAGGACTTCCCTCAATTTTTGTCTCCTTGAACAAGGACATGTCGTCTTAAGAGACATTCACTCTCGATTTAAGAATTTCTAATTGATGCAAAATTCACAACATCCCTTATTCAGCAGTTCCAAGGATTAATTTCCATCAGTGTTAAAATACTTCATTTCATTTTTGGTCTGAATTCATATAGCCTCATTTCCCAGCCTGTAACATGCCATGATCCCAGGGGTGACCATGACACCCCCAGGTGGCTCTGGGACTCTGCCCAGCTCCACCCCTAGAACACCTTCCTGTCTCGCCTAGATTTATAATATACAGGGAGGTTGCCCACAGGACTTTGCTAGGCCTCAGTCCCACTGGTCCCAGGCCCTTGGCTAGGCCTCTGTAGTGCCCAGCAGAGCACCCAAAGCCTTAAGAGCTAATTGGTTCCAAAATCTCCCCTTTATCATGCTCCATGGGTATTACAGGTATGTTGTTCCCTCCTCAGTCTCTGCTCCTTTAATCACTCTTCTAGTGATGAATCAGACCTGGCTTGAGCCACTAGCTTCATTCTACCTCTTTTTGTCCCTTCCAGTCACTAGGGCCCCGGCCTCTGTCTGCCAGGCCCCTGGCTCCTCTGTGGCTGCACCCTCTCCTCTGGCACCAAGCCCTTGGCTACTCTGTGGTCAGTAAGAGTTCAAGCCCTGAGCCTACCCCTGGCAGGGCTCAAGGCACTTGAGTGTCCCTTGGGCACTAATGAGGCCTCCTTACACCCCCTTCCAGCCTCATCCCAAACCACCAGTAGAAATAGTAACATAAATAAGTCCGTAACAAGTTCCTGAGCTATAACATAATCAGCAAAGTAGCAGCCCTCTGTCCCTTTAAGGTGGCAACCTTTACTCGGCTATAGTGTGCATCCTATCCATGGCACCTCACAAGTTCCCTGGGCCTCCCTGCTTCTGCAGGCAGCAAAACAGTCAGCCCAGCATACCTGAGTGGCTCCCCTGAGCAGGAGCTCCTTCCCCTGTGGCAGCCAGGGAAAGACTCCCCTGCCTGCATCAGGTGACTGCCTGAACTGGCTGCTAATTGTCTTATTAGCCCTGTTGCCCTGGCAACCAGCAGCTGCTGCCCCCTGACTAGCCTGCAGAGCTCCCTGGCTGGGATGCTATTCCACTTAAAGGAACAGACATCCACAGCCTCTCTGTTACACAGCCACTGGATCTTGATCTTGTAGTTTTTTTCAGCTAGACTGAAGAGCTGTCTTTCATCAGATTTCTGGTCCCCAGGTAGCTATTAGCATGTTACATCAAGAGTTCCTTAACTTTGTCTGAGGAAAACTAAATAAGGCACAACCCTTAAATCATAGGCTCATAGATCTCATAGATGTTAGGGTCAGAAGGGACCTCAACAGCTCATCGAGTACAACTCCCTGCCTAGGCAGAAAAGAGTGCTGGGGTCAGATGACCCCAGCCAGATGCCTATGCAGCCTTCTCTTAAAGGCCCCCAAGATAGGGGAGACACCATCTCCCTTGGCAGCCCAGTCCAAATTTTGGACACCCTTATCATGAAGATGTTTGTCTTGACATCTAGCCTCTGTCAGTTTGTGACCATTGTTCCTTGTTACCCCAAGAGGTGCCCTGATGAACAGAGCATCTCTGATCCCTTGCTGCATCCCCCAGATGAATTTGTAGGTGGCCACAAGACCACCTGTCAGCCTTCTCCTACGGAGGCTAAAGAGGTCCAGGTCCCTCAATCTCTCCTCATAGGGCTTGCCCTGTAAACCCCTAAGCATAGGAGTGTACTCCTCTGGACCCTCTCAAGTCTATCAACATACTTCTTGAAGTACTGTGCCCAAAACTGGATACAGTACTCCAACTGTGGTCTGACAAATGCCACATAGATCCAGGGAGGTGATACTTCCCCTCTACCATGCATCAGCAGATGCTTGACAAATAAAGTGTGGTTAGCTTTACTGATGATTTAATCACACTGACTCATGTTCATCTTGGAGTCCACTATGACTTTGAGATCCTTTCCTGCTTCTGTACTGCTGAGAGGGTCATTCCCCAGCCTAGGTGTACTGGATATTTTTGCACCCTAGGTGCAGCACTCTGTACTTGTCCTGGTTGTACTGCATCCTATTTTGTAGTGTCCACTTTTCTAATCTCTCCAGGCCTGCCTGCAATTGTTCCATACCCTCCAGTGTGTGCACTTCACCCCACCATTTAGTATCAGCCACAAACTTGGGCAAAATACACATCACACCCACATCCAAGTCGCTGATGAAGACATTGAAGAGTACAGGTCCAAGGACCGAATGCTGCAGGACCCCACAACCCACATCCTTCCAGATCGACACCAACCCATCTGCTACCACTGGCTTAGCAATTGCACCCAGAGAATCTGCCACTCACCAGACCATGTGAACATCTATGTCACAGCCTTGTTATTTATTTATGAGAATGGGATAAGATATCATATCAAAGGCCTTGCTAAAATCCAAGAAAATGACATCCACCTCTACTCCTGCATTTAAGCATTTTGTGATCCTGTCATAAAACAAAACCAGATTGGTCAGGCATGATCTATCTGCTATGAATTCAGGCTAGTTTCCCTGATGCATTATTTTTCCTGCTGGACTCCCACAAATATGATCCTTCATAATCATTTCAAAGACCTTCCCAAAGATTGAGGTGAGACTGACAGGCCTATAATTACTTGGATCCTCCTTCCTCCCATTCTTGAAAATAGGGACCACATTGGCCCTTTTCCAGTCCTCCGGGACCTGGCCTGAGCACTCAAACAGCCATGCCAGTGGTTTTGCTATGACACCAGCCAATTCCTTCAGTACTTTTGGATGCAGCTCATCCAGGCCTGCTGACTTGAATACATCCAGTCCACCCAAGTGACTCTGCACCAAGTCAGCATCGACAGTTGATGGGCTGGTGTCCCTCTGATGCCCATCTGAGAACCCATTAGGAGACTTATCTTGAGCCTTGTTCAGGAACACTGAGGCAAAAAATTCATTGAATAGCTCAGCCTTGTTCACCCTGTCTGTCACTAATTGCTCCTTCTTGTTCAGTAAAAACACCTTGCTGCTGTGCAGTAATGTTGCGTGTGGACTGACCTGGGACTACAGTCCCCAGTTGGTCCAAATACAGCATTATTGCGTTTTAACACCTGCACTTGTAGATGCCAGCATATACCTTCTTACTGTATGGTAAGTTACTGCTCAGTACATTTAACACACAGGAAATGAATGTGTAGACATGCCCAGTGTAAACGAGGGTACAGACTTACCCCAAGTCTGGCTACAATGCAGTTACTACCTATGAGCACGGGGAAAATGTGAGGCAGCTCATCCTCACTGACGGTAGGGTAAATTACCTCATATTTATTGTGTGGCAAAAGCATGTACACAGGCATTCACTCTGGAATAGATGACATGACAAGTTGGCATTCTCACTTTCCTCGTGGTAACTTGTTTGGGTGCCCACACCCGTGACCAACAAAGAAGTGAGAAATAGGAAGCTTCCTCTCTCTGGGTGGGTAGTGGATCACCACCCTCCATGCAGGGTGAATTACAGCCTTTACCTCCTCAGAGTAAGATTCAAAATCACTTTTACTGCTCATAACCAAGCTCAGCTCATGGTTCATTTCAAAGAGAAACACCATGGAGGATGGCAGTTAAAACCAAAGCTCGCAGTGGGTGTACTAAGAGCCATAAGCACTTGAAACTCTACTATAGCTGTATGCTGGGAGACCAAACACAGCTTCTGAGTAAAACACCTCAAGTGAAAGTACTCTGAGGAGGAGGAACTTGAGCCTGCTAAGGAAGCGGTGGCTACCAACCAGTGGCTGATTTTTCCTCCTTAGGCAAAAGACAAGGCATTGATTAGGATCAGTGACAAAAATCAAGAGGATAACTCAACAGCAAGCATGTAATCCATATCAAAACCAAAGCACTTTATCTTTTCCATGGCCAAACTTCTGTTCACAAAGACTCCAGAAGCAGGGCTGGAAGGGACCTCACAAAGACATCTAATTGAGCCCCTTGCTCAAGACAGGATGATCCATGACTAAACCATCCCAGCCAAGTGTCTAACCTTCTCTTGAAAACTTCCAAGAATGGACATTACACCATTTCTCTAGGCAGAGTCTTCCATGCTTTACAACCCTCATAACCAAGAAAATTTCTTGTAACTTCCAACCTAAATTTCACCTGCTACAGCTTGAGGCCATTGGTCCTATTCCTGTCTCCTACAGCCATAAAGAAAAGCCCACCTCCATTCTCTCTGTAATCACCCTGAAGTTACCTGAAGAGTGTGACTACACACTCAGTCTTCTCTTCTCGGGATTAAATAAGCGCTAGCTTTTTCAATCTTCCCTCAAAAGTCTTGCTTCCCAGGCTCCTAATCATTTTTGTTGCTCTGCACTGGACACGTTCCATATTGTCCACAACCTTCTTGAAGTGTGGGGCCTAGACCTGAGCACAGAACTCCAGGTGAGGCCTCACCAGTGCTGAATACAGCAGAAGAACTGTGCATGCAGGACTTTGAACTTGTCCTTGTTGAATCTCATCTCACTGATTGTGAACCATTTCTCCAGTATATTCAAGGCATTCTGAATCCTAGTAGTCCTACTCTCCAGAGTATTATAGAATCACAGAAAGAAGGGCTAGAAGGGACCTATAATATCATCAAGTCTGAGCCCCTGCCATGGGCAACAGGTAATTGAGCTCAACAAGGTATTTGTCCAGCCTCCTCTTAAAGACCACCAGAGATGACGACTGTTCCACCTCCGCTGGAAGTGTGTTCCAGATTCTAGTTACCCATACAGAAAAGAAGTTTTTCCTTATGTCTAGCCAAAACTTTTCCTCAACTAGCTTGTGTCAAGGAAAAGTTGGGTGGAGTATCTGCAACTCCACCCAGCTTATCCACAAATTTGCTAAGCATGCACTTGATCCCATCATCTAAATCTTTAATGAAGATATTAAACAATACCAGGCCCAGGACAAAATGCTGGGGAACCATATTTAATACCGCCTCACAATTGGACATTGAACCTATGACTACTCAGTTGATGACTACAGTTTTGTGTTTTTTCCAATCCTCAGCTCAGTCTTTTGATCCTTTGTGACCACTTTCCAATTTATTCATACCTCTCTTGAACTGAGAACACCTAAGTCAAACATCATATTCTATCTGTGGTCCCACCGGTGCCAAGTATGATAATAATATAACTTAGTGAATCTTATATAACACTTCCCTATTAATGTACCCAAGAACTGCCTTAGCCATTGTAGCCATAGTATCTCAGAACACAGCTACATGTGCAATTAATGTGGCTGAATAAACTCCAGAGCAGTTCACACTGGAGTTTTTCTCCCAGGTACAGCATTTACACATGCACTCAGGACCTCAGCACATGGAGCCAGGGGGGCACAGCCTTGGCTGGCAGGGGACTCAGGAGGTCATCCTGTCAGCCTGGAGCTGCTCCACCCTGGCTCAGTGTGCTACAAAGGGGCTGGCTGGGGCACAAGGGTGCTACAGTGTGGGGCCAGCCAGCAGGGGTAAATAACTCAGCTGTAGCATAGTACTAGTGCTTGGCAGTGCTATCCTACAATGAAGTGAATTAGTTTACTACAGCTTAGATGGTGATGCTTCACTGAGTAGCTAATTAGTCAACTCCACAGTGAAGCACATGTATAAATGCCCTCACGCGGTGTTACCAAAAAAATAAAGCTGTTCAGTGTTTAGAGATACAAGACTACAGCCCATCTATGACAGACTCTTTTGCAAGCTTAGACATAAAATTAAGGGGCAGTTACTATTCCCCTAATTACTCTTTTTGCACACCAACTCAGGATACAATTATACTTTCCAATGATCCTCCATTTCCCCCTTGGAAGGTAAGGTACTACTACCACCCAAATCATATAGAGGCAAGAGACTGTTCTATAGCTGAACTTTTACTGATTGCACCCCAAATAAATTGCCTTAATGCCTATTTAGCTACCTGCAACAATACATGTTCTCATCTATATCAGCTGGGGAGATACAGCAAGGAGAAGAGAAGGCGGTACACAGACTGGTAGCAGGTTGTCTTGACTTTGCTGAGGTCTCCATAATATTCCTCCTGTCTATACCAAATATTTATGTAGCTTATTTGAATATGTATTCCTTGATTGTTATACAAACTTTGTTTCACAGAGTCTTTGGGGACTGTTCTGAACATTTTTTCTGTGGACTTGGATGGTGCCAATTACTTGGGGTCTATGTCCTGGTGAAAATGACGGTTCTGGAAGAGAGGACTTCTTATCTCTTGCTTGGGATCTGGGAATTCTCCTTGCCACGTTCTGTTTCTTTTGTTTTGCTAACCAGGCTAGTTGTAACATCCGCTACAGTTCACTCTGAAACAGGCTTTAGGGCCTTCTGTATTAGCCACATTTCTGCAGTCTAGCATAATTCTCTTTAAAATGGCCAATGTTGACAATAGGTGGCTTCACTGGTGGTCTCTTTTTTCCTTTGCTCCTAGATTTATGTCCCTGTAACTCCCATTTTCATCTTTTCCATACATAACAGACATTTTGGCTTTACTATATTCAGTTAACAAAGGAACATCATTATTCCACTAGGACTCGGACTGACTGCATATAATTCAATTCTTACCAAAAAGTAAAACATCAGTTGTTATCTTTAGCTGCTATTAAGCACTTCGCAAAAAAACAAAAAAAGTTATTTACACTTAGCCTAACATTACCAACTTTGATTAACAGATTTTTATTCTATTTTCCCAGGGTACTGCTAATGGCTTGAATTTAAGATTATTGATTGTCTATCAGCTTAAGCACTTATTATTCATAATTTAGGTTGTTGCTATCTCTGCAATTTGCACCTTTCAATGTGGTCTGTCAGTGACTGGCCATGTTGTCGTGGCTTATTGTATTTATTTTAATAAATATTCTTTGATTGGTGTTATACAAACTTTTGTTTCACTAAGATTTTGGGAACTGTTCTGGACCATTGCAGTGCAGTCCAAATCCTTTTTAGCATCATTGCTTCCCAGATAAGCCTCCCTTACTGTTAGTATGACCTACTTCCTTTTTAGTAGGGACCTGGGTTTTCCATTTGCTATGGAAAATCATGGTAAAACCTGGATTTTCTCATTTTAAGCAAAAAAAACCCCATTTTCTCCTTTAAATGAGGGAAACAGTGGGTTTCCCCTTGCAGGCTGGCATAGTTCCAGCCTGCAAAAGGTTGTGGGGAGCAGGAGGAGGGCAGCCAGGCAGGGAGCACCATGTGCATATGTGGATCTACACATGCACATGGCTGCCAGGCAGCCTGGAGAGTAGCTCCCAAGTTCCCTGCAGGCAAGTATGGGAGTGGGGGATTGAGGCCCCTATACAAGGGAGGGACTTGGGCAGTGCATGGGGTATGAAGTCCTGGGCCAGAATGTGTGGCTACAGGGCCTGAGCAGGGAACAGGGCGGAGCCATGGGCGATCACTGAGGGCCAGGGGGGATGTTGGCTCCCCACTTCTTTTATGTGCTTCTGGCGGGGGGGGGCATTATGGGGCATGTGCCCCCCCAGATGTGTGTGTGGGGTGGGGACAGGCTATGTTCTGCAGGCTTGGGCTCCCTGTCCTGCTGCCCTTCCCCTGGGTCCTCTGCAGCCCAGGATCCAGTATGGGAGAGCAAGGTGGGGAAGTTCAGTGCTGCCACTGCAAGCCCCACACTGCCATGGCTAGACAGTGGCAGCACTGAACTTCCCTGCCCACCCAACAGCAGTGGGGATGGCAATACAGAGTTGTGCCCCTCATTGCTGCTGGGCAGGCAGAGGGCGTCTTGCCATGGCACCAAGCTTCCCTGCCTAGCCCTGCTCTGTCTTGCCATGCCACGTCTCACGCGCTGGGCCGCTGAGGCTGGAGGGAGATGTTACCTCTCAGCTCCATGTTCTTGGGGAACCCTGACACAGGATGCAGCCTGTCTGACTCGCAAAGAATTTTCCCCCCTGCCCCCACTTCTACCTGAAGAAGAACTGATTACAAAGGACAAGGAAGATGCAGTGAGAGACACACCTAAAGTCTTCCAGATAAGGGAGCAACTCCCCTGGCCTCATTTGCATCTGAGATGGAACCAGATGATAATTCACTTACATGGGAGATGGAGAACAGAAAGCCCGAAGCAAAGACCGCACTGAATTCTGGGATCAAAAAAGCAGAGGAGAACTTCACGATGGGGAATCAGTGCTCCAAATACTAATCAACCCACATTTATACACACCCAGCTCAGCATTTATCAGACCAATTCTAATCTGGATTTACAAAGGACTTTTTCCCGACACACACACACACACACACACACACACACACACACACACACACACACACCCTCATCTAGCCAGAACTAAGCAGAAGTAAGGTTTAATGGACATCTTGGGTCATACATTCCCTAGTCCCACTATGGGAGGCCTATTTAAACTTGATTGACTAAAACTCAGTTGCTGGGTTAGGGAATGCTGAGGCAAGAGACTGATTCAGAGGGGGTATGGGCAACATTTGAACAATGGTAAAGTGTTCATCACAGCATCCAGCCCGTTGGAACTCTGACCACAAATGCTATCATATTCCCCAGGATGACTGATGGAAGTCCTCCCCACAAAGTTTATGAACACTAAGATCTGGAAAAGTCATGCTAAACTGACGCTTATTCACAACAGGTAAAAATACAAAACCATGATGCTGCAAGCTATCTATTGTTTCTGAAGAAATTATGAGGTATCCCATCCAGTATATCTGCTATGCATAAGAATTTCAAGCTGGCTCCTAAGTGTCTGGTTACTCTTTAACTTTATGTTTTTCCTAGTTATTGATCAGTTTCTTGAGATGTTCCAAACCAGATACCCCCTTGTTAATAGAAAGGCCAATTATTTACATTATTAAAAGAATGCTTTGAAGAAGCTGAACTGAGGGTCTAAAAATCTGCAAAATCAGCAAGTGTACTTCAAGAGAAGAAATCTCTCTGACGCCATCCGCTGTTGTTCCCGAGAAACTGGAAAGAACAGATCATCTCCCTTCAAGGATTGTGCTAAGAACTTTACCTGTCAGCATTGGAACCCAAGTGCCTTGGACTGGTGAGACCCCCCAGCTCTCTCTCTCTTTCTTTTCTCTCTAGGCATAGATTTCTGAACCTGAACTGTATTAGTTAAGCTTGAACAAAGTTTCCCCAAATAATTAGTGAAACCAGGGTAGTATTGTACTTGTTTTGATTGTTTTCCTTTGCACGTCTATTGCTACTAGTACCATTATATATTTCATGTACTTAGCAATAAATAACTTTTATAGTCAAACTGGTAGTAACTGGGTGTATGTTTCCTTCTCTACTTCTCCTTCCCCACTTGATCTGCAGCAATGCTTCTTTTACCTAAGCCAAAGATCCCTGTGAAGCCCAGAAATACTGTAGGATCTGCTCATCAAGAGGCTACCACTACTAGGACAGTTAAGGCAAAAGATTGGGATGTGCTGAGTTTGAGACACATAAGGGAGTCAGCTTATACAGGCTGATTGACCCAGTTTGGCTCAGACATACCCTAATGAACTGAATGCTGGCCCATGAGGCTGTCAGCTGGACACTCAGCTGGATTCAGAGAGATTCTATTCACCTGTGTGCATGTGTCAGACTGCATTTTATCGTTACCTTAATAAACTGATTCCTGGCATATGAGGGTGTCAGCCTGTCCATGCTGATCAACCCAGCCAGGTCAGGTATGTCACATTAACCTGCATGTGTTTGTATGTATGACTGATTTGGTGCTTGGAGGAACCCAGCTCCATTGAAGGTGAGGACTTGCAGAAGGGAGATATACAACTCCGTATAGAAACATGGGTAACACAAGCAGCACATTGACGGAATTACAAAGACCCTAGAAACCTATCCCTAATAAATGAGCAAACACCAAAGTGATGGGCAAATGTGGTAACAAAGAAGGCAGCAAAGTAGGGAGCCCTGAGCCTGCAGAATGCAACCCTCATCCATCCCTGCCCTCTTTGGCTCTGTTCTGGCCACGCTGCCTGTGGCGGATTGAGAGCCAGGCTTTGTGCTCAGCTCTGCTGCAGCAGCTACCACCTCCAGGCAGCAGCCAGGGCTCAGGTGCTATTTGCGGGGCAAGGGACTTCAGATCCAGGTCCCTTGCCCCATAGCCCTGGCAGCTGAGGGACACTTCTAGTAGGGCCAGGGGGCCCAGAGAGCTGTGGGTGGGAAGTGAGGGGCAACAGCAGAATCCACGGGCTGTGGCTTGGAAGTGAGGGGCAATGGCATGGGAAGGGCACCAACATATCAGGACTATTCAGTACCACAAAGCAACAGGAGAGACAGCCACAGCTGGACCTGCATCCTAATGAGCAAAGGGGGCAGGGGGAGGTCTGATTTCCATTATAAAAAACCCAAAATCAAATGCCAAAAGTTATAGGTATTTAGAATTTATTGTATTATAGTGATTGAGGCATTGGCAGGCTTCCAAATTATTTTAAAATTGTAAATAAATCAATAAAATATTGTGTTCAACTGATACCTTATATATATTTTTTTGGCTGGGGTCCTGTGACCCTGGCACTCGTTCCTGTCATTGGCGGGGGGTCAGACTAGATGGCCTGCTCTAGGCCCCTTCTGACCCTAGGTACTATGATATATATATATAGGTATTTCATTTTAATCACAGAAAAATGTGGATTTGGGGTTTTTTAATCAGAGAATTTGCTGTTGGGTAACTGATGGGACTCAGTGCAGCCTGTGATCCATATAATGTGTGTCCTGTTGATTTGTACCAGTCCATGTGATACCAGAACTGGATTCATGGAATTGCTGAAAAGTAGCAGCTGAGGCAGGATGAGTGCAAAAGCAGTTCCCATCTGGCAAAGCTCCAAAGCACTCCTTTCACCAAGGAGAGTCTGGATCCTCATCTCTAAAGAACAAATCTCAAGATTAATGGAACTGACACATGTCACAAATACTAAAATCATCTTCAGATGTTAGAGGCTGGAGCAGTTTCCAAAAGAGGGAATGTCTTGGACTGTTCCCAAGTCAGGTGCTCATGAATAGACTGAAGACGTTTACCTGTCACCAGGTGCATTCACTGTCTTTGGAAGTGGCAGGCAGGAACTTCCCTATTTCAGCAGCCAACCTAATGTATTTTTTGCAATCCCGATTCTGAGTGGCAAGGTAGTATCTGTGACATGTCTTTTGTTTTAACTTGCTCCTGATTTAGGACATCTAAACAAACATTCTTGGCTCTAAAGCAACGGACAAATTTGCCACTCTCAAGTCGCAGAGACAAGACTGCAGGGTGATCATCAGTTTCTCTGGTGAAATTGTAGCTCTGCACGCTGGTGTCCATGGACCCCCCACCTCTAACACTGCTCTTCTGCAGCCAAACCCACACATGAAAATAAATAAAATAGGGCTTGAACTGAAATCTGGCTGTGGAGATGTCTCTTGGCTGTATAGCTCCAGTTAGTTTCCCAGGATACTTTGTTATGGAAAAGACAGCATGACAATGACCGTGGGATGAGGTCTCGGCCACAAGGAAATGCTGCTGAGAGGAAGCCACCTTGAGTGAGACGAGTAGTAGTTTAGCTAGCTTTGTTGTTCTTCTTTTTTTATTCTCCTTTAAGTTAATTTTGTCTTCCTGTAAGAGCAATGAAAATGATTTTCTAGTTCTATAGCCTTTATACTCTTTATAAGATATACTATGTACATTGTATAGCAATAGCTTCAACTTATTGCTAAAAAGCAGCCACCTCTCAAGGGAAACATTTGCTGTTGGCAATAACACACTGAAGCAGAAGTTTAAGGGGAAAATAAAGAGTGTTGCAGCTGAAATCTCAGGGATTTAGTTTGATACCGATATTTGAAAGTGGACAAGAACATAAAATCAAAGACCACCATATACTCCTTGTTGCTGTTAACAGGTGGTCTTCCTGGTTTAGATAAGCCAAATGTGTGCTAGTGAAGGGTTTGCATTGGAATGGCAGCATTTAACCGTGTTTCCCCCTCAACAAAATGGAGAGTCACTTCACAGGAGAAGAACTGTGAATGCATCTTGGACTTATCTCCTTAGGTGCTTATTGTGTCAGCATCACTGTAATGTCTGAGTGCCTGCCTACTGAAGCAAGCAAATATTATCCCTATTTGCATTTTTTGAACTAAGGTACAAAAAGACTGACCATTAGGAGTAGCAAAGTGGGCTGTATTCAATTTGGATTGAGATTTGGCCCGATTCAGGGAACAGTGATTCAATTCATAGATTCGGATCACTTTCCCAATTCGATTCGGCTGAATCCGAAGCTGAAGATTCGATGCTGACTTGGAGAACAGACACAGCTTTAAATGTTTTTTCTACAAACCTTGAGGTACCAGATGTGGCTCATGAAAGCTGAGCTGGTGGGGCAGATGGAGTGTCCCACAGAGTGTGGGGGGCCCCCTGCATGCTCAGCAGCAGACCTGGAAGTGGACCAGAAGTACTTCCAGTCCACTTGCAGGTCTGCCACCAAGCACATGGGGGACCCCCCCCATGTCCCCTGGCTTGGTGATCGGCCATAGAGGTACCCCAGGTGCCCCCCCAGATCCAGGAGGCACAAGGCACTAAGGCGGGGGGGGTTCTCTGCACTCCGTGGCGGACCTGGAACTGGACTAGAAGTACTTCTGGTCCACTTCTGGGTCTGCCACCAAGTGTGCTGGGGACCCCCCTGCGCTCCTGTGGGGTGATCCATCCGCCCCACCATCACAGTGTTCACGAGCCACCTGGTACCTTGAGGCATGTAGAAAAAACATTTACAGCTGTGTCTGTGTCCAAATCATTGAATCTCTCCAAATCTACTCAGAGGGCTCTGATTCAATTCAGAGAGATTAAAGGGTCTCCTGATTCGATTTGTGTTCGGAGATTCAGCTGCCAAATTGGGCCAAATCTCTGCCGAATCGAATCAGCAACCAAAGTTTCACATGGTGCTATTGACCACCAAGAAGCTATTTGGCAATTGAACTAAAAAGTATCAATGGGACCTACATCCCTTCATGGTCAGAAGGGGGACTTTTTTTGGTTTGTGTTTAAGCCACTGCTATCTAGGACAGTTATCACTGCTTACCAGCTATCCTTGCAGAAGTCATCAGCTGGTCTTTTTATACAAAACTTGTCATCAAATCAATAGGTGTTGCTGTCATTAACTACCAGCTTTTCCTTTCTTCAGTGCATCGAAGCACTGAACAGAGGTAGCAGATTTCTCTCAGAGAAATTTCTATTTGTTCCCACACCTGCTTTGCAGTTGGCTGGGATATGAACTGAGAACCCATTATGCAATTAGTAAACTCCATAACAAGCATCAGTAGCTATTGCTGGAATGACAGTTTGCGAGCACAAGCATCAATAGCAAATTTGTTGTCCTGGACAAAGATGCCAGAGTGTCCCAGAGAGTAGGGTAGGGAGTGTGCCAAGAGGGGGAGAGGTGGAGGGTGCCTAGCTGAGAAGAACCAACTGTGGATCCTGCTGCCACAGAATTATCTCCCCATGTGTTGGTGGCAGCAGTGGCTGCCACCTCAGAGCCTCCCTGCACAACAATGGTGGTTGCTGCTACTATCATATGGGCTCCTCAGGGATTGCCATCCTGGTTCCCCTTAAAGCTGGTGCCCAGCTCATTCTCTGTCAACTGTGTTACTGTCTGGGAGCTACAGAATAACTTATAACAGCATCACAACATCTGTAACAGAGCTGATTGGAACAATGTTGTGCTAGAAAATTCTGGTCTGAAAGTGTTAGTTCATCAGAGTTGCAACTTAAAGAAGGGTTGTCTTCTGCAGGACTCTCCATTAAAAGTGTTGGGATTGTTGAAATTTTTCACTTCAGAATTTTTGTGTCTATTGAAAAGGTTGACATACTTGAAGTCAAAGGGAAACAAAATGCTAAATGGAATTGACATAAGTTCTCATAAGTATGATCTGGAAAAGGAAAAAAAAGGATTTGGGGATTTAGTTACAGTATACGGCAGCTAGCTACTGAAGCTCCTAACTCCAGGTTTGCTTACAGCTAGTGAGACAGGTCCTAACTTGTGAGCCGTAAACTCTCTGGCAGATTCCAGAGGCGGTGGTTTGAAGGGAGGGTCGGACCACAAATTTCTTGGTCTTGTTTCCTTTCCTTCCATTTTTGTTGGGTTTTTTGCCTCCAGGGTAAGATGGTTTTCCTCAAAGTAAAATGTACCTCCTTTCACAAGGTATCACTATCTAGCCCTGTAGCTAGTTTTTCCCAATTTGTGGTATCATAGTATCATAGTAACTAGGGTCAGAAGGGGCCTAGAGCAGGCCATCTAGTCTGACCCCCGCCAGTGGCAGGAACGAGTGCCAGGGTCACAGGACCCCAGCCAAGTACCTA